>JBBPKK010000014.1:0-128820 GCA_038089215.1 Tylopilus vinaceipallidus
TGAAGTAAATGATGGTGTTATTGATCTCCACTGTCAAGTAGGTGAGCGAATGACAGAGTCATGGTGACAGATTTGCCTACCATGTTCACCGATCATGCCTGCGCCACCGAACGCGATGTGTCGCACCTCGCCATCGGCTTTCTCGCCATCTTTGACGTCGACGCTGATTACCTGACGGCCGTCATCCAAGCCCAGCTCTCGGAGCTCGGTTTCCAGCAGCATTCCGTTGTCGAGCTTGTTCGGTTTCCAGAGGCCAGGAAGAAAATGGTATTCTAAAACCCGTTTGAGGTCGGGTGACCCAGATGAAGGTAAAGAGTGAGGGAAAAGGGACAGTACATCATCCTTTGGTGCAAGAATGGTGTACTGTGTGTCAGTATTATTGATGAGACGCGTGAGATTAACGGAATGAAGAAGCGATACGAAAGAAGTGCAATTGAGGGCCAAAAGGTATTTCTCCGGTGTCAGTTGGAGAGCCCCCTGAGGAACCAACAAGGAAGACACAAGGTGTAAGACGCCGTTGCTGGCATAAATGTCAGGTTGGACCAGATTTGCTCCGGAGATCGTCGTGCCTGCGGGGGAGACGGCGACGTCGAGGGTGGAGCCGTATCTAGTCGTTACTGGCCGCAGAATCAGATGAGCATAAGAGAAGGGACTGAAGACCACATACATGCAGTCGAGGACTGGAATGAGTCTGACCATTTCACGGGAGGTTCTGAGAGTACATGCATGTCGAGGATACGGAAAAGGTCGTCTGCGGCGAATTCACTCTCTAGGTACAGTCGCTCGAGAGGGTCGAGGGAATCCCATGCTGAATCGAGGGGCATGAAGAGGGTGAGTTGGGGCGTGGAATTAAGAAACTGTTGAATTTCTGGGGTAGACACCTTGTGGAAATAAGAGAGGGTCTTGAGACCGGTCAGGACGGTCACTAGCAGAGGAGGGATGAAGGTGTTGGAAGACAGAAGCGGGAAAGTACTGACTGAGGTCTGGGGGTGGATCAAGCATGTCTGCAATGCCGTATACGATGCCATTAGATGCTTCTACCTTTTCCTTGACTACCTTTACGCCCCCGTCGCCGGATGCGTCTACGCCGACCCGGGATGAACCGTCACGTGAAGTGAGCCTGAGGCGCTGCGGCTTGTCGCCAAGCAGGCCGTGCGGTATTGGAAACCACGGGAGGGGAGGAGGTTCGCGAGGGGGGGACTCGGGGAGGGGCTGGGGGAAATGGAGGGTCTCGAGGGTCTCTGTAGACGAATCGGCGGGGAGGTCAGTGAGGGAGCAATTTAGAAGATGATAAAAGAGCTGCTGTCTGAGCTGTTCCTGCACGTTGTCGGGTGCGAGGAGGAGGGCGCCGGACAGGAGACTCTGCCAGAGCGGGGTCGTGGCGGCGCGACGCTTGACAGCATCGTTGGTGGGGGCGAAGAAGGTGCTGCCGTTGAGCTTGTTGAGGATGGGGATGAGACGGGCCTGCTGGAGGAGGGGGAGGAGGAGAGAGTAGTCCTGGTCGCTGCTGAGGACGTCGACGAGGGTGCGCGAGTGGGCCTGCCAGGCGAGCTGTGAGGCGGAGACGGAGACGGAGAGGGCGAGGAGGGCGAGTGGTATGGGGCGCATTGGGCGCATTGGGGGATGACGGAAGGTGGCAGGTCTGATATAATAAGCGGCGAGCCCGTCGACCGACACGCCATGCTCGACCTCGTCGCCACCTTCACCGGCTCCCCGTCTGGGCCCCTCCAACACGTCCTCCTCCCCCACACCGCCCTCGTCGTACGTCCCTCCCTCTCCCCCGTCGCCCCCCTTCACTCCCCCCCAGCTCTACCCGTCCGCAGACGCCGTCGTCCTCCTCGATGCGGCCACCCTCCGCCTCGTCCGCGTCCTCGCATTCCAGGAGGTCTTCCCTGGCCTCCAGAGCCTCGGCGAACGCGTCGTCTGCACCGCCGTGGACCCCGCCATGAAAGTAGTACGTCAGCCCGTCCCCGCCCAGCACATCCCCTCACTCTCTTCCGCCCAGATCGTGGCTGCCATAAACACGCACATTGCAGCATGGTCCATGTCCGACGTTCACACCGATTCCTGGCGCATCCATTCGTCCCTGGTCCTTCCAGATGGCGACCTGGTCACTGCCCTCGACTGCTGTTCCGGTGATTCCCCGCCCACTATGGTCTCCCGCTCCTCTAATCCAACCTCAGGCCTACTTGCCGTCGGCAGCCAGGCGGGCCTCTCCGTGTATACATTGATACTCGAGAATGATCTCCTCACTTGGAGCAAGAAGTGGGCCACTCGGTATGTGACCTCCCTCAATCTTCCTACCATTGCCGTCACTCTTTACCGACCTAGCGTCATCACGCCTTCTCTGGCCAAACTTGCACCGACACTCACATACATCGCGACCACATCCTTGGTAGGTCCTCCTTCAGCTCCGTTGCCCCTTCTCACCACGTCATCAGAGTGACAACCGAGTCAGATTGTACTCCACTACCTCGGGTCGACAGACCCAAGGTATACCACACCCACGACCCGTTGTGTCTCTCGTCTGGCGGTACTCGCCAATGTCTCGAACGTACGTAGACATACAGGCCTTTGCATCTCGAGCCAATATCTCATTCGCAGCGGCGATCCAACACTCTTTACGATCACTTCTGACTCAGTACTACGGATATTTTTGCCTGTTGTCGACTCACCCCAGCGACTTCAACTCCATCTCGCCGTCGGCATGGGTTCCTCTCCCACCCTTTCGGCTCCGCCTCGCGTCACGCCACGCCCCGAGTCAGACATAGTTTGGCTGGACAGAGAAGTCATTGGGCCGATCGTCAAATCTGTGCTCAAAATGCCAGAGCTGAACAGCGTCGACTCCTCAAAATTCAGAGATATCGAGGAAGAGGATTGGGACCTGTTCTTGCGGGTCCTTGCGGATGGTTCTATTCTGCTGAGCGCCGTGGCAGTAAGCTCCCGTGGGGATACGAGTCACCCATTTCTGACCAGATTCCAGAATATTGATCGCAAACCACCAACGCTACTGAAGCAATTCACGATCTCACATTCGCTCCCGGGAGTTCTATTTCCGCCTCCTTCGAAACTCTATCTGTTACCTTGTGGTACGAGCTTGACCTTGATCACCTCACCACCGCTCCGCACTTTCAACATCTCCGTGGTCACATTACTAAGCGGGCGAGCCGACAGTCTCCGGCTGGTTGCAGCTGGATCGCAACAGATTCCGTTGGAGTATAGCAAAATTTTACGCTTCGTTAGGACGCCGGCAGGGCGAGGGGTCGCGGTTGTGCGTACTGACGGTGGTGAGACCTGGATGGAAACAGACGGGGGGCACAACCTTGCTCGGCTAGATTCATGGCCCTCCGCAGACCAGGTTGTGGTCTTAGATGGTGGTGCGTATATCTTTCACTGGTCCACTATCATTCCTCAGGTTTTCCGGTGGCAGGCAAACTTGTTGCTACTTACTCGAGTGATAATTCCATGTTGACATTGCATTCCACTCCTCCTTCTACTCTACGCCTTCCCCGTGTCTCATACCTTTTCTCGTCACCGTCAAGGCGAGAGCACGAGTCTATTGTCGCACTTACGGAAGACAAGTTCAGCTTCCACGTTCATATTTCTGGTTCCTCTCAACCAACACTCGTGCTCTGTTCCTACAACAGCCTGCCGCTCATTCAAGCACCCAAGTTTTTAATTCCAGTCGACCCCATGGCATGGAGCAAAAGCTCCACTCTTGAAGAACATGACAACTTACTAAGCGTTTCAGAAGACGGGGAGTTGTGTTTTTGGACCTTCGAGCATGGAAAGAGTCCTGGATGGCGGTGTACGGGAAGAGTGAGGACTGGTAGGAATGGAATCAGAATGGCAAGTTGCAGCTCCGCGAAAAAGTCCGTGCTAGGTACCGTTTATTTTGCAATCCGCCATGCGGTTTTGTTCACCTCAGACTCTCAGTTTCTAGTCACCCAGACGGGCAGGAATTGACTATTTGGGATTCCAATGAGTCAGAGTTTGCTTCTGGTCTCGAACATAAAAGGATATTTGGGTGAGTTCGCATTTTCATTTTCGTTGGCATGTTTTCACTTGGAAGCAAAGTGCGTCGGAACCTATTTATGACCTCGACTGGACGGCAACTCCAGACAACCAATCAATACTTGCCGTTGGGTTCGCCCATTACATTGAGCTCTTGTGTCAACAGCGTAAAACATATTTCGGAGACGATCCTGCCTGGGTCATATGCTGTAAGATCGAGATTGGAAGGTTTGTCTTTCCGAATGTCATGATAGATGGTTTTTGATTCCACAGCATCAGATACATTCCTTACGCAATCAGCGATTCAATTTGGCTTGCCAACGGTAGCCTACTGGTGGGAGTTGGACACCATATGTTCCTCTATGGCCAACCTCGTTGCCACGGACGTGATCCCACGACCGAAAGCTTATTCGTGCACGTTGCTAGGATCAATGGTCCTCTCCCGGATTATCATCCCCAAATGCTGTTGCAATGTCTTTTATGGGGTACGGACTTTTGTTGACGCTGGCCCATCGATCATTAATCCGCTGTGCAGGGAAGATAACATTAGTGAAGCGAATTATCGTTTCCCTTGAGCAAGCCACTAGGGAGGGCAAGATATTTCGTTGGCAGCCATTCAACGTTGAAAATTACCTACAAGAAGACGAAGATCAAACATACCCTGTGAGTCTGTCGCATCGTTGCGCGCGCGACGCCGCTTTTTCACGCACATTCCTAGAGCAAGCATCTCGGAAGATCATACGGTTTATTGTTTGGACCCACAGAGCAATCCGGAGCGTGAGCGCATCGTCTACCTTTCTCTGAATGATTCTGGTCTGATTTTACTGCAGTGCGAATGAGGTTTTCTCCAGATCACTAGTAGATTCCCTTATAGGGCAACTGGAAGTACAACCGCTTCCTCATCTATCGCCTAACGAGCATGCACATCTCATGGTTCTCATACAAACAACCCTGGAGGTGGGCATACGAGACTGCCTGAACCAAGGCCCTTACTAACTTTCTGTGGCTACTGGAGATCGACGAACAGCAACGAGCGTTGGACGCCAATGGGCTTCGCTATGTACTTTCTATCCGATCATTTTACATTTTAAACCGCCGAATTGCGTCGGACCCCGGGAGCCCTCGTTCAGGCGGCGCTATTCCTCGTCGAACGGGCTGGAGAGAACGTATTCGATATCGAGACATGATCTGGGCATTCCACAGTGAAAGCCAAGACTTATTGTTGAACACTTCTACCGTGGCTTGCAACGGGAAGATGGTATGGTCGGACGCACGGGCACTTGGTGTATTCATTTGGTTGACCTCGGTCGACACGATGGCAAGTGTCTCACTAGACTATCGCGCTCACTATTTAAGAATGTGATCAGAAAGCTCACATAGAAGTTATCGCTCGAAATGAATATATGGCAGGAGGGAACCGTGATCCTACTGCATGCTCACTGTTTTACTTTGCATTAGGAAAGGTAAAATTGGTGCACGGATTGTGGCGTCAGGCAGCATGGCATAAGGAGCAATCAAAAATGCTCAAGTTTTTAGCAAACGACTTCACACAGCCGCGCTGGAAGACTGCAGCCCTGAAAAACGCGTATGCTCTATTGGGCATACAACGATTCGGTTGGTAGATATGTGCTATTTTGATGCTCTAGCTAACGACTCGGTGCTCAGAATATGCAGCCGCTTTCTTCCTTCTCGGAGGAAGTTTGAGGGACGCCGTCCGTGTTTGTCTTAAACAACTTTCCGACTTCCAGCTTGCTATAGCCCTGGCACGCGTTATCGAGGGCAACGACGGACCAGTATTGCGTGACATCCTAAACAATACTGTCTTGCCGACTGCATTCCGTGAAGGAAACAGGTGGTTGGGAAGCTGGGCGTTTTGGCTCCTTCGACGGAAAGACCTATCCGTGCGGATCCTCTTGGTAAGCCGCGAGTTCCAAAATATTCGAATAATCTTCATGCCACCTCTCCATAGACTCCCTTGCGAGATCTAGCCGATTCCCTCGAATTTCAGAATCTGGAAATTGGTGAACCCCACTTTGATGACCCCAGCCTTGCTCTCTTATTCTTCCAGTTGCGATCCAAGACCCTGCAGACTGCGACGGGGACGAGCGAGATTTCTGGACAGAGAGAATTCAACTTTATCCTACAAGTCGCGCGAGTATTTTGTCGGATGGGTGCGTGATGCAGGTTTGATTGTCGCGTCACACGAGTCAGACGATCTTCGTGCAGGATGCCATGTGCTGGCGCTCTACCTCGTTCGTTCGTGGTCCTTTGAGCGCCCATCAACGATTGTGCGGGATGATGTCACCCGCATGCGGAGACCACCGAGCCCGATCTCTCCGCGCCGGGCTCTAACCAGCAGTCCTTTCTTGCGTAGAAGATCTTCTATCTTGATCGATATGGAAGTCGATTCCAGGGCGCCATCGGCGGAGCAGACCCCACAATTTTCTCCGCACGGCGTAGTGCAAGAGGCCATCAAGGAGGAAAGTGATCTCGCCGCTCGCAAAGCTGTGTTAGGGAGTTTGATGAAATCGGCGAAGCACGACGTTGAAGTTCCCGAATTCAACATGGACGTCTTTGCTGACAGCTTCGCTTGATTTTGACAAAGGAGAAATACGCGAATAGACTGTACAAGTCGAAACGGCTTTCACACGGATACGATGTGTTGTAGCATGCGCTATGCAGTCTACTGTTGAACGGCTATTTCTCCGCATCTACTTCCCGCTTCTTAAGGACGAGGTCCTTACCCATCACACGTTTCCAAACATCCTGCACGTCCTCAACGACGGTTTCAAAGTGAGAGGTCGCATCGTAGGAGCGAGTGACGAATATGTTGTCAGCCTCTCCCGAGGATACGGGGGTGTAGAGCGGGCTGACGGTTACAAACCTGGTAGCCTCATCAGCGCGGTACCAACCTTAGAAAATGAGACTTTACTTCGTGTATATCGGTCCCAGAAGCTGGAGTCCCGGAGCGATTTCTTGTTCTGGTCGATCTGTCTCGACGATGGTGCTAACAATGGCGACGTATATATCCTTAGCACAGACGTTGTGTGTTGACGAGACCATGGCGATGTAGATATCTGTAGTAATGTTAGCTTCGCGAAAGCAGCACCGAATGATTCATACATGCCATTTCGTCTGTGCACTTGATTCTGGGGAATAATGATCTGAACACTGTCACTGTCGTCCGTGCCAGGGATCGGGTGTTTCAAGATGCAGATCGCCCGAATGACCTTGCCGTCCTCTACAACACGTATTTTACCACCTTCGGTCTCCTGGCCAGCACCAAAGTAGCTGGGGTCACCGATAACCTTCTTGGCTTTCACAATTTCGTCGCCACTGCGTACACCGATAAATTGGCCATCCCGATTAGTCACGATCTCATGGACTGGCTTGTCGAGCATGTAAGTTCCACCGTAAATAGCGGAGAGACGCGCAAAGGATTGAGGAAGCTCTCCGAGACCGTACAATGGATAGATATAGGGTGATTTTCCATAGCGAGCCATCGAAGAAGTGTAAAGGATGATCCGATCGTAAGCAGAGCGAGCAGGTCTTGTGATGTAACTGAGGAGGTGTCAGTGAATATATGATGATCTGCACACAGATGCTCACTCGTCATCGAGGTAAAGGGCCATGGCATGGCCAATGAAATCCTGGGTACCGGGTTCGAGACCAAACTTTTCATACACCGTCTTCATGGAGTCCCTGTCGAGATCGATGCCTAAAGCGAGGGATGAGAAGAAGCACACACGACCAGGCCAGTGTACCAACCTTGATGGGTTGCAGGGTCATCGTCCCTCCACCCTTGCAGGAATTCGAAAAATTTCTTGGCGCGACGTTTTTCAAACAGACCCATCAAAGGACTCCTGACGGCTTCAATCTCTGTGCTCGGAACTTTGGAGATTCTACCATCCCGATAAACAAAGCTTCCTGCGATTTGCTTGAACTCTAGATAACGCGTCACGTCAGTGTGGACGAGGATCTTTGTGAGTTCTCCCGACGCGATGATGAACTTGGGTATCAGATCAACGGCGTAGTCGCGATCACGCCCGAGCTCCGTCGGCGGGTTTTGATCGGGCCTGAATTTGCGGTAAAGCTAAATGTCGATGCTTGGTAAGGCGCACTGGGCGGGACCAGCGATGAAGTTGGCGTGAAACTTGCCTGTGTCAAGTTCAAGCTGGCACTATCGCCGCCGTAATAGTCATTTCTATCCATATGAAGGACTTTCTTGCCCTCGACCGAAAGGAGACCTGACAAGATGCACTCGGTCAGACCTGTGCCGAGAACGATGACCTGGGCAACGAGTGAGCAACGAGTTATCAGATCTCTGGGCAGAATCACATCGTATTCCT
Source organism: Tylopilus vinaceipallidus (assembly GCA_038089215.1). Taxonomy (NCBI): domain Eukaryota; kingdom Fungi; phylum Basidiomycota; class Agaricomycetes; order Boletales; family Boletaceae; genus Tylopilus; species Tylopilus vinaceipallidus. The sequence goes on from JBBPKK010000014.1 coordinate 8,364, forward strand.
CGTCCATGGCTGATCGTTGGCTGAATTAATTTGCGGATGGTGGTGGTAGGATAGATGATGGTGCAGGAGGGACGGGACTGGTCGTTGGCAAGTAACGACCAGAGTCGACGAGACAAGCCACCCCGACTACTTAAAGTGGCCACGTGCGCCGCGGCAAGGCAAACCCAGCTCGTCTTGTTACACACCAGTTGTGGTACAACCTGCTATATGTACTTTGCAGACGCCAGCCTCAGTCGAGAGATTCGCACACACGTCAACGTGCATTCAAAGCTTATTCAGATCCCGCCGTGCTCGTTGCAATGAGAGTCAAACAGGGATAGCCTAGGTCCTTAATGTGAGTCATAGTTGCACCTACTCACCACAAGTGCACGCACGATCAATCGTACGTTCACATTCAGTCAAACATGAATCGAATCAATGACTGACTTCGCCGAGGTCCCGTGGTGAGAGACGCACGCTTCGCTTCGTCCCCTGGTCCAAGGCACGCCCAACGACTCTGATGCAGCGAGGCTGCCTTCCTTCCATGGACCCTGGTTCCGTCCGATAGTGTGGAGGATGAAGGGAGTACAAAGGTATGCTGTAACAAGCGCAGCATCTCATTACAACATGGCACAAACATATTTTTTCGGACTGTAGAAAGTGTGAAACACGAGCGATATTTGGCTATCGCATTTAATTTCCTTCATTGTCTGTTTCGTACTCCCCATCCTCATCCAAGCCAGGCTCTAGCGAGGCTTCCCATTTGCTTCGCCGCGATATACGCCCGCGTCGCAATTTATGGCCATTGCGAAGTTCAGGAGAATACTTCTTGGACAACTTCACTATTGCTATGTCGACCATACAGTTAACAAGCAGCACAAGAATGTCATTGGGATCTTACCAGCTTCGTTCTTACGATAAAATTCAGCCCAGGACTTGCTATTTCTCTTAGTTCCGTACTGCCCTGTCGTGAGTAACAGGCAAACACCTGCAAATGCGTTACATACGGTTTCAGTAAATGTGTTCCATCGCTCTTTGTTCGACATTTGATCCCAGTGATTCCTGGCAATGAACCTGGCAAGCATGCACCAATCTCCGCGTGTAAAGGAAGAGCCGAATTCCCCCATATCAGCTTCGTCCTCCTCGGTAGCGACGTCGAGATCGCCGTAAACTGAAAATGTTCCTTCAGAACGGTGCTTGCCTCGCTGACCACGCGAAGGTTCATTTGCTGACACTGTTTCAGATTCAGCGTCGTAATTGTCGTCGTTTTTTATTTCTGCTTCCACTTCCCCCTCCTCTTCCTCATCTTGTTGGTCTTGGTCATCTGAATCGACACCCGAGCTGTTATGATACGTGGCGAAGATCTTGTCGGCAATGTCGTGACGCTGATGCCAATGCGAAGCCCAGGAATTGACGGTGTGGTGTGGCACCTGGTTGATTTCATTAGATATTGACTACATAAACAATATGGAAAGCTATCCACCCTGGCGTGAAGTAACTCGCAGATTTCCTTTTTCGTGAGCGAAGGATTCTGTTTCAGTCGCCATATGAGAAACTTGATGAAATAATCACGGTCTTCCTTGGTATATTTGTTTCCGTTAGAACCAATTTGCACAAGTGCTGGAGGGGAAGGGGATCGCGAGGGAGGGTCCGGGAGTGGAATGTGAACTTGAGGAGGCATCAAGTTCGGGACATCGTTGGAGGGCAATGGCGCAGAAAGGCTATTTAGCGTGGCTCTTGGACGTTTGGGGGGGCGGGCAAATGCCGATGTGGGAGTGGTGACAGGCTGGGGAGTAGCACGTTTTCGCCGCGAGGCTTGCGAAGGGCCGGAAGAGCGTCCCTGCTTTTTAGAGGCTGGACTTGGGGGCGACAGAGTAGGAGGGGGAAGGGGAGAAGAATGGTGTCGCTTTCGTGCGACTTGGTGAGACGCGGCTTCCTCCTTGGCCGGAACGGATGACTTGTCCGAGACGAATGGCTTCTTGACGGTTCTTGGTTGCTCGCCTTCAACTAAACGGGCTACGAGGGCGTCCAAACGGTCATGATGGTCGAGGTAGTAATCTTTCCAGAGATTTGCGGCGTGATTGTTGACCTTGGGACATGTAAGGGGAGAGGGGAGACGGACGGGGGACGCGACGTACCCCGTGGAGAGCCTCGAGGGCCTGTCTGTACGTTTTTCCAGCCTGTTTGCTTTCGTGAAGGGCTTGCACGAGGATGGAGTCGTCGTTGGGGGAGGCACCGACGGGAGTGCTGAGGCGCAAAAAATCCTGCATGATCTGCTGGGAGACGAGGGACGAAAAGTCGAGCGGGGTGTGACTGTGGCTCTGATGGTATTGTGGTGTGTTCGGGTAGCCCTGGGCGTGCATCTGGGGGAGGGAGCCGCCAGACGAAGGCGGGAGCTGGGACTGCTGCCAGGACGCTGGATGGAGCTGCTGGGGGATGGCCTGGGGGATGGCCTGGGGCCAGCCCTGGTCGCGGGACTGCATGTGACCAAAATGATCGCCCGGCTCGACGTTCATCGACATGGTCGCCTCGAGCGAGCTTGCCGTGTCATGTCTTTCTGGCACGTTATCCGCGCACGTGATATTTGAACACGTGACCACACGCGATCGCTTCGGTCGGCTCTCGGCATGCAACTCGACCCCACACCATGTCGTTCGCCCGTCTCAGGCCCATCGCATCCCGTCGCACGTATGCGACCCTCTCTGGCTTGAGCCAAACCGCCCGTGCAAAGGCGGAGCAGCTCTCTGCTGACTGGAAGGGCACGCATGCACTAGGTGGGAACACCAAGAACTACATCGGCGGTGAGTTTGTCGAGAGCAAGGCAACTGAATGGCACGATGTCCTTGACCCGGTTCGTCTCTACTTTGCCCCCGGCTCCTTCTCCGACATATTCTTTCTTTAGTCTACCCAGACATTGCTCACCCGCGTTCCCGAGACCACCCCTTCCGAATTTGAACAGGCTGTCGATGCTGCTTCCCAGGCCTACAAGACCTGGAGCAGGCAGAGCGTCTTGTCCCGTCAGCGTTTTGCGATCGAGTCCGTTTCTTCAGCCCCTGTCTTATTTCTCGGTCATCTTCACACCCGGCTAGGCTACAAGACCAAATCCGTCACAATGCAGACGCCTTGGCCGCGAGCATAGTCTTGGAGCAGGGAAAGACTCTGACAGGTAAGTTCGTAGTCGTAACCCGTAGGAAAAATATTTATCAGCATTCGTAAAGATGCACATGGTGACGTCCTCCGCGGTCTCCAAGTTGTCGAAACTGCAATGGCAATCACTTCTACATTACTCGGAGACAAAATAGAGGGTAGTATTGGCTCCCTTTTGCCATGAACGTGACTTATTTTCCGCAGTCAGCAAAGACATGGATACAGAAGTTCGCAAGGTACCCTTGGGTGTTTGCGCAAGGTCGGTTCCAAGTTACCTGTCGTCTCATCCGCCCATCGCTATCCATGTATCACAGCATTGCTCCATTCAACTTCCCTGCGTACGTATACCTGTTTCGTTTATTGTTTTTTTGTTCATCTTCTTTAGCATGATCCCGTTGTGGACGATCCCAATGGCCGCCGTCACAGGCAATACTCTAATCCTCAAGCCTTCAGAGCGTGACCCCGGTGCAGCCATGATCATTGCAGAGCTCTGTGAACGTTCAGGTAACCTGACCCTCGTCGTCCTTTTAAGTGCTTATTCGTATATATATGGTAGGTCTGCCCCCCGGTGTCGTCAACGTGGTGCATGGAACTGTCCCGACCGTTAACGCTATCTGTGATCACTCCACCATAAAGGCGATAAGTTTTGTTGGTGGCGATCGCGCCGGTCGGCATATATACGAAAGGCAAGTGAAAGGATCCTGAGTAACCGTGGATTTGTGTTTCACTTCTCGAATAGAGGCACCAAGAATGGCAAGCGCGTCCAGGTAGGCCTGCCACTCTTCTTCTAAACCAAGCGTGATCCTATGAATTATTGTCAGGCAAATATGGGCGCCAAAAATCATGCAGTACTGATGCCCGATGGTAAATACATGTTGTCAAACGCTAGACCTTTGCTAATGACTCGTATAGCAAATAAGAACTTCGCATTGAATTCAATTATTGGGGCTGCCTTTGGCGGTAAGTCATTGTCCATAATTACATACGGGTTCATGAACCATGTTTATCAGCTGCTGGACAGAGATGTATGGCTGTCTCTGTAGGTGAGCACGTTCCGGAACGTATGGGCGGCCTAGGCTAGATGAAACATGTTTAGTTGTTCTGGTTGGGACTGCACAGTCTTGGCTTCCAGAACTAGTTGAACGTGCACAGAAGCTTCGAGTCAATGGGGGATTCGAAAGTGGCACAGACCTGTATGTGCTACGCTCTCTAATCTCACGAGTCCGAACATTACCTCAGCTATTGCACAGCGGCCCTCTTATCTCTCCGGCTGCTAAGAGTCGTGTGGAAAGGCTCATATCCTCTGCAGTGGAAGAGGGCGGGCGCATCCATCTCGATGGGCGGGGACTCACTGTACCGGGCTATCCCAGTGGAAACTTCGTTGGCCCAACCATTATTGAAGCTACTACCAACATGCAATGCTACCGGTTAGCAATCTGTCTTCCTGACTGTCATGTTGTATTTAACATTTCCTGTAGTGAGGAAATCTTTGGCCCTGCGCTTACTGTTGTCCTGGCGGAGTCACTAGACGATGCGCTTGACATTATCAATGTCAATCGTTACGGAAATGGTGCTGTTATTTTTACACAATCCGGTGCAACAGCACGCAAATTCGAAACAGAAGTGAATGTCGGACAAGTTGGTATCAATGTCCCGATCCCAGTGCCCCTTCCCATGTTCGCTTGGAGTGGCAACAAAGGGAGTGTTCTGGGAGATATCGGGTTCTATGGAAAGAGGTGGGTTGTTTCTTTGTAGATAGCAGTTTTTCCATAGTAGACGACTGATAACCCGGACAGTGGAATCAACTTCTACACGCAAAATAAGGTGCGTTCTTGCGACTAAAGGGTATCCCACGAAGACTAACACCCGCCACCAGACTACTACGAGTCTTTGGAGAGCCGAGGACGCTGTGGGCAGCCGTGCGTCGGTAAACATGCCCACCTTGAATTGACCTACTATCATCTTCACCCCGTGGCTGAGTTGGAATCGGTGCACAAGTCACTTATTCTACATTGTGCTATAGAATCACTGGATATGGACGCTGATTAGTGTCAGTTCCTGTTCACAACTTTGTCGAGGAAAGCATTCGAAAACTTTGTACACTCTTCAAAGCATTGCTCAAATCCCGTCTGTCATGTAACGCACACATGAGATTCCGCAGTGCGCCAAAACGAAAAACCTCACGATATCTCCATAGTAAGGGTCCGAGATGGGCTTGCTGTCTAGGTATGATCCCCAAAGACGCACAGTTGCAGTACTATCTCTTGGTTTCTTCGCGATCAAGTTGCGAAGATTCGATTCGTCTGCAGCAAGGATATACTGAAATCTGCTAAAATCCGCCTCCTTCACCTGGCGTGCCAAGTGGCTGATTGGTATATTAGACTGGAATCTAGCTGAACCCAAATTCTGCAATGAATGAAGCTGGGGAGTACTCACCTTTTTGCATGTCGAAATGGTCCTGTATCTCGTTAGCGACGTCGACCATCGAAGGGATGTACCAGTGTACCTGTAGTCCGGATCCTCGCCAACATGATACGCTCCGGTACCTGCACTGTCGACCTCGATGTCGATTCCCCGCTTCCCGGCTTCGTGTCTGAGCACAGCTTCCCCCATGGGCGAACGACAGATGTTCCCGAGACAGACGATCAGTACCGACAAAGTCATGGATAGGCTGTAGTAGATGCGATGGCAAGCGGTAAAGGCAGTATGACGCAAGTTCGGAGTCTCCGACCGATTGATCTTGCAACCATGCCTTCACCCCCGATCCAGGTGTTCCTCACTACAATCGCCTCCCAGCCTGTCCTCCGAAAGCGTCAAGGTCAGTGTACCTAACGGCTCGATGTGCCCATCGGTGGAGAGTCATGCGTCGCGTCGCCTTCCCCGACAGAATACATCTTGCGCATCCTGCAGACCAAGAAGATCCCGTTCACGTCGTACGACCTGGCCTCGGACGAAGACGCCAAACGTCTGTGGAAGAGAAAGGCACCACTCGGTTCGTAGCTGTCTCTCAAGCATACCGCGGTGATCACCCTGACTACCTCTACTCGGGAACAGACAAGCAGCAGCTGCCCGGCATACTCGTCGGGGGCAGGTACCCAGGCGTGCGTATAACTCCCCCCTCACCCATCGAGCCGATGACCGAGACGTCCGCGCGGCGCACAGGACTTTGACGCATTGTTGGCATTCACCCGTGCTCCGCCTTGCTCGTCCACCCCACTGATCTCCAGCCATTAGTGAGGAAGCCGTCGAATATGACGAGCTAGACACCTTTCTACGACTCAAGGAAAGCTGGAATACAGACGTCGACGAAGACCGCCCCGCGCCTGCCGCCAAACCCGTCGGCGTTCCAGGCGCAGTCCCCGTATCTCAGATGACCCCAGAGCATCATAAACCCAAGTTCTTTCCTCAAGATCCCGAAACCCCGTTGAAGCCAGTGAACAAACGGAACGATTTCGACATCAGCACAGAGCTGGAAGGCTTCGGATTGCAGGGAGTAAGAGTTACAGATGAGGACTTGACACAGCTTGTCAAGGATCTCGGTCTTGATGGCGATGAGGCAGCAGAAATGGTGAAGAGCCTGGGAGGAGAGGCAGTTACAAGGAATTCCTCAAAGCCACTTGTTGAAGACGAGCCCGGGACAAAGGCAACGAGCGGTAAAGCGGGAGTATCCAAATCAGAATGAGAAGCGGTCCGTCAGGGTGATTATGTATTCGATATAATCTACAGTCAAACAAAGGTTGTACTATAGAAACATGTCGAAGGAAGTATGGTTAGCCTAACAAATTCAGATACATAAATCTGCCAATGACTTCAGGTGGTCATAGTTTGCATGATCGCATGTTGACCAAGAGGCCGCCATCAAGGGTGATAGTTGCACCGTTGACGTACGCACCAGCTCGACTGGCGAGAAACAAGGCAACACCACCGATATCCTCTGGAGTTCCGAGGCGATTGCTCGGAATCTGCGACAGGACGACGTCTCCCTCAGTATCTAGCATTTCAGCAGTTACTGCTTAAGCGCATTCAGTGATCCTGGATCAAAATCGGTCCATGAATACAGCGACTTACGTTTGCTACGGAAGGCTCCTGGAGATTATGATGGGAGCTTCATGTTACCGATACGAGTCTATAGCAGGTAAGTCCAACGTACCGCAGGCAATGCTATTGCTCAGAATCCCTTCTCTACCAAGTCGCCCAGCGAGGTGGCGGCTTAGATGATGAAGACCCGCTTTTGCGGCAGAGTACGCATAAGTATCCCGATCGGGGACACCTAGACCCTCAACACTACCGATCTGATGCGTATTGAAGTCTAGGGCAGGTTTCGTGGAATGCTGTACGTACATTGATGATTCGGGAAGGATCATTGAAGACACCCATAGTTTGGCCGCCCTGCGTAGCGCCAGCACGGAGAAGAGGCAGGAGCTTCTGTGTCAGAGTAAAGACCCTTTGTAGATTCAACGTGAGGACCTTCGAAAAGCCCTGATCCTGCGTTATGCGCGTCAAAGTTAAACCGAGACATGGCTCAAAAGTGGACGGACCGGGTACTCATCCAAGGGCTGAGCCCACACAGTTCCAGCATTGTTGACGAGAACGTGAAGGGTCTTCTCTTTTGCTTGAAGTTCTTGCACCAGACGTTCCACCTCTGACAGCTTGGAGACATCAGCAGGGATGGATACGCATGTGCCCGGTCCAAGTACAGAAAGTTCCGCTGCAGATGTGTCGCAATCCTGGGCGGAACGTGCAGAGATGTAGACCTACTCTCGGAGCATTATGGACCCTCGGTCAGGCTTAGACAACGCGCAGGAGGTCCACAAACTCACGGTCGCACCGTTTCTGACAAAGGCGGAAGCAATCTGGGAGGATGAATGGCTGTTCTTTTGTCGCGTGGAGCCCTACTCACCATCTTGCCAATCCCGCGAGACCCGCCGGTGACGAGGACGACTTTGCCAGCGACAGCAAACAACGATTCAGCCTGTAGGGAGCTCATGGTGGCCGAACCAAAGCGAAGTAACAACAAGGCAGTGCGATCACAGCTTAAATCACGGGTGCTTTACTGTATGGTGCACGCATGAGCCGTTGACGGCCAACCTATTGTCAAGAGTTTTTGGGGACGCAAACTAACTTTACCGGCTGCCGGCATCTGAATCAATAACATAACAGCCGGGGTCCGAGCGGATTTGTCATGTTCATTGTTCAATTATTAACGAAAATTAACTCGGGGTACCCAATTCGATAAAACACATGAATACGGCGTACACTGTAATTAGCACTTGCAGGGATGGCCCGAGTGCTATTTAGTTTTCAGAACCTAAGAGGACATCAGACATGCGTGAGCGTCGTCGTCTAAGCGGGAAGTCGTCCGAGATATGCGCGGGTGAAATGTCAACAGGAACATCCTCGGATTTGCGGACCTGTAAATGTCGTGACTATGAATCGGAAAGACAAGTGCGGTTGAAACGGACGGTGCTTGCAGCGCGACTTTCGCTGGGAATGTTTCTGCGTGGGCGTTTTCGGGCGCGGACGGGCCTGTCTTCCTTTGGTTCGGGAGCAGCCGCCTCATCTACTGGAACACGCCGCTGGACCGCAGGTAGGAAACAGGCGGCTAAGGCAACGAAAGAAAGAGAGAAGAAAGTAACGGAAGCCCCTAGAGCAAAGGTGAGAGGGAAACGAGACACCAGACCCCTGATGGAGACAAGAATCGGTGATGAACTTTGAATAGAGAGAGAGACTCACCAGACTCCGTGGCGCCTAACAGCACCCCGTAGAGCAGCGCTCGAAACACTTAGCTCACGCCCCTCGCCGTTTCCTAGGCTTCGCCAGCCATCTCTCCGACCGATGTTGACTCTCGCATTTATCTCTGAAGTCACCGGGACGTAGGAGGACAGTAAAGGAACATCGAGATTGATGAGGCGTGGGGATCCGGAGAACGAGTAAGCCGGACGCTTGGGAGGAAGCACAATGGCCTCGATGACGGTGAAAGTAAAGAAGGGGACCGGTACGGAAACAGAGACTAACATACCGGTCTGCTCACTGTGACGAGGGTTTTATTGGATGACGTAGATAGTGACAGGGTAGCCATGAAGTTGCCAAGTACAAAGTTAGCTTCAGAAGCTGGCAGAACCAGCTGAAGGGAAATATCGTACGGCTGAGCTGTAGAGAGTGTAGGCAACAACAGCTCGGCGTAGGGAGACGGGCCGTCGCTGGGGCCAAGGTCAATAAGGGTAGGAGAGCGGGACAGGAGGACCAACCCATATTGGAGGAAGATGGACGTCTGCCAAGTGACGGGAATGTTCTTCCAGATGTACCAGCCCGAGAAGAGAGAGAGGAGGAGGAGGAGTGGGATCAGAGACAGACAGACGAGCAGGGGCACGAGGAGGGATGCAATTCTCAGGGAGGTCGCGGGCGGGATACATCGACGGAGGATGGAAAGGGAAATGTAGAGCGGATTGTAAGATGTCCGTCTGGCTGCATTCTCGGCCGGCTCCAGCTTTGGCAGAGGACGGACCATGGCGCTCGGCGCTGTGAGCGACGGTGAGGAGGGGTCCTATCGGAGCTTGAAAGACAACCAACATGAACTTGAACGATCTCATTGGCAAGCCACCCTCTGCCGGTGGCCTTGCTCGGTATCTCAGCACGCTCTCCAGCGGCATTGTCCCCGCCCCAGACATCAAATCATACTCTGACATCGTCTACTTCAACTACTTGTCACTCGGCATCAGTCTCCAGTTCGTGCCCCGGAACGGCTACAGGCCCGCGACCGGTTTGAGACGCGAGGCACTCCAGGACGACGACCTACAGCTGGAGGCGATAGACATCTACAATGTTCCCAGCGTGAGCGGATCCACCAGATCCACAGGGACTGCTTTTGCCACGTATCCACGCCTGCCGATCGAGCTGCACTTGGCAGGGGATCCGATCACGCTTGCAAAAGACACGACTGGCAGGAAATTTGTCGAGTGGCTGGGTGAGCCGAGCAGAAAGGGCGGCGGCGCGGGGCCATCGAGTGGGTCGGTTCACATCTGGTGCGAGTGGTCGCAGCGGGGCATCATGGTCGAGTTTGGCGGCGACGATGCGAGAGGACCGCAGGCCTGGGAACGGGGAGCAGAGGCGGCGTGGAAGGTGGTCACACTATTTGAACCAAAGTTTTGAGACGCCCGTACGGGTAATAGAATTCGTCGTTGCTGCGTCCCCTTCTCCCAGACTCTCCCATGGCAGCACCACCCAACGTCACCAGCAAAGCAATGAGCGGCAAGTTTCTCTGGGTCAATTTCATCTCGTGTCTTTTCTCGCCGCCGCTCATCTCACCCTAACAATAGAACAAGAGCCTCAGTGACAACGCCGAGGACATTCTCCGGCTGCAGGGCGTGTCTTGGTTCACCCGTCGTGCAATCGCGATGTTCTCTCTCATCCTCTTCATAAAGCACTCCACGGATGACGCCGGTGTCGAGCACATTGACATCGACCAGAAACTCTCCGGAGGCATCTCTGGCGCAAGTGAAAACCGTGCTCTGGACTGGAAGGAGCGCGAGGATTACGATGATGTCTTCGGTGCTGTGATTGAGAAATCGCGCAGGGTTCCCGTGGGAGAGGTCGAGGACGAGTTCCTGAAAAAAGGCTGGACCCAGGATACGATTGACGACGACATTGTTTTCACCGATAGTTGGAGCACGCCAGGCAAGAACCCATGTACATGGCGGGCGTTACAGGTAACCACTTTGTTTACATTGGTCGAGTCGTTCTCACCAATAACAGACCTGGGGTTTCGCGATGGTGAATGGGGAGAGGCGGTACGTTAGACACACCACCTTCACCTCGGACCAGAAGCGGGATGGCCCGATTCACACCCGTTTCGTCTACGACTACCGTAAGTACTCCACCCCGCTAGGTTTACCGCGTTCTGAGCCTGCGCAGTTGGCCCAGTCTGAGGAGATACTGATGTGTGAGGAATTAAGCATAGTCGGGACTAGTTGAACGTGTACCGCATGGGAACGTTACAAATCATATTATTGCCAACAGTACCACCGGACGCAAGGAACAGGTTGTTCTGTTTTTAGGACGAGGCTGAGCTCGTGTGCCATGTTTTCTTCATCTTTCCGCACCTCTCATGTCGCAGCGCCCGGGATCCATACCTGACTCGGCCCCTTCCCAGTCCTTACATGGCACCTTGGCCGTCTCGGAAGTGGTTTCCGACAAGACAGAGCCTCAGGATGGCGCTCGCACTGCACATCCGCTGCAGCTGCCCAGGTTCGCAAGCTTCCAGACATACTTGGCCTCCAATTGGCCTCGTTTCCATCGGTTCCTCTTCAGGACCTGCCTCTACATAAGAGGACCCAGGCCGAAAACGGACCTCCCGAGTAAGCCGAACTCCGCCCGCAGTCTCCTTTTTCAGCCTCACGGATCGTAGGCCCTACACCTCTCCTCGGTCGCACGTATACTTTCAGAGGGCGCACATTCACGATCGCACTCGAGCCTGCAATACTGCGGCTCACACGTTCGCTCACTGCACCCTGGCTACTTGTCCTTCTTGCTGCAGCATATATCATCGGGTTCGCTTTCTTTACCCGTGCCCAATGGTTTCTCACACCCTCTTCCTCTTTTGTCGGATGCACATCCGTCTTTTGGACAGAAGATGCTGGCTGTGGTCTTGACGGCGGATTATGTGCTCCTTTCACCAATGCGTCTTATGATCTCCGCTGCCCTGCTCAATGTAGCTCCGTCGTACTCCAGAACCCCCGTGTTGTGGGAAACCTGGAACTTGATTTCGTACCTCTCATAGTTGGTGGTGGTGATTCGCAAAAGACGTACAGAGGCGACAGCTTCGTCTGCTCGTCTGCAATCCAAGCGTGAGTTCAATTTTGTTGCTCAGAATAGTGCATGTAACGGACACGGATACAGCGGTTTCATCAGTGACTCGACTGGAGGTTGTGTGTCGGTTCAGCTTGTCGGGAATTTCACGGATTACCTCCCTTTCACTGCATCCGGTCTCACCTCAGTCGGCTTTCCCTCTGTTTTCCCTCTGTCTCTTCAGTTTTCTCCTTCGACCTCACTCACCCATTGCACAGACCTTCGCAATGCTGCGCTAGCTTTCAATATTCTAGTGACGTGCATTTTATTCCTCGTTCTCCGACCTAAAGCCATCGTGCTGTATTGGTGCTTGGTGTGCATCGGATTTTGGCACATCGCCCTTTTCTCACAGCCCCAGGCCACACCACCGCCCTTGGACGTGGCCTTTGGTGCTTTCCTTCCGGCACTATTTGTCTGTTATGGTTTCTGGAGAGTTGCTGTTCGCTTCGTATTGCCCATCTTTGCGAACGCTCCTTTCGAGGCGATGATCTGGTATCTTGCGCCATATTGGACTGGCGTTCTCACGAACCTTACCATGGCACAAATACCCATTGATCGCCTTACGGCACAAGATATCACACAGCAGCCTGGTGGCCTAACCGCACTCATTATCATTGTGCTTATCTTACTTGTCATCGTCATAAATCAGATTCGTGTTATCCGCAAAACCGGCTATTTGCCGTATTATCTCGGTTGGCATATAATGGGTGGCCTGGTTGTTCTTGTTCTGGGACTCCTACCCGGCCTGCAGCTCCGTCTGCATCATTACATCATATCTATGGCGCTTTTCCCTGGAACTGGTTTTCCAACTCGCCTCTCAGCCATCTATCAAGGATTCCTGCTCGGCATGTTCTTGAATGATGTCGCCGGTTACGGGTTTGCCTCCATTTTGGAGACTGCGGCAGATGTGTGTCTCGGATTTCTCATCCTGCCGCAAGCTGACTTATTCTCAGCTCGTTGGTGATGGGCCAACCGGCTCGCCACTTCCCACCTTCCTCACCAATTCATCGAATTATGATGCAGCGATTACATTAACAAATCAAACACTCTCGTGGGCTCAGATACCGGAGAGCGTAGCCAACCAGGGCTGGAACGGATTTTCCCTTCTCGTAGATGACGTAGAGCGTTTCGTGGGTAATGCTCTCAACTTCTCCCTTGCTGGATTGGAGGCAGGACTACCCCATTTTTTCAGATTGGCAGTATGTTTCGTATGCTTCCGTAGCTGGATCACTGACGCTTACTCATTTGGGTTGCCACGTAGTACGCGACCGGCGGGAATGCCGGAGATTTCACCATGCCGGCCACGCTCTGGCCTAATGGGACGTGGATTGATCCTCTTCCCGGGCCATCTTGATGGAGTACACAAAGGACCAAAGTGTGCATAGTTTGACATCTGACGCACTTGCGGGATGAGTTTGATCAGTAGATGCCGAGGTAGCGGACATTTTCGGGAAAGCTACCACATGCCGTAGAGAACAACCACGCATCATGTAACTTTGGACTCCTAATTATACACCCATTTGGGGGTGCTGTGACAGATTGAGACGTATGTACATGATATTGCGCCGCGGCTGTGTGAGGAACTCGCTGATGAAGCGATGATGTCTGCCCCCACCTCAGCACTACCGAAGTCACTGAAGAAATGTCGGGGTGAGCTGTCACAGCTTACTCCTTTCGAGAGATGAAGGCTAACACAGGGCGCCACCTATGGCAGGTCGAGGATGGGTCTGCACTACATGTTCGGCAAGCCGTAATGGTCGACCGTGGTTCTCTAACGTCGACGCGGCCTTGAAACACGAACGGACTGCTCACAACCACGAGCCTTGTACAGTGGAAAGCGAGAACAATTCCAACCGTGCGGATGACACGAGTAGTATTCCGGGGAGCCCCCCGCAGATGAGGGACGGGACTTGCCAAGACGCGATCAATACTCTCCGTCTTACGTCTGAAGATCTATCAAAGTTGGACAACGAAGGCCGCTTCGGCCGAATCTCTGATTATGATATGGTGCTCTTCTGGCGGTGCGGGATTGACGCAGCGGAGAAGGGCGAGGCGTTTCGGTTGGAAGAGTTTCTCAAGGGGATGGGAGACTGGAAGACGGCAAGAGATGTCTTGGAATCGATGGGAGCGACCCTTCCTGAACTTCCTGACGATAACGGATGGGGCCCACCTAATGAAGGCTGGGCAGCCGGGGGATGGTGGGCCACGAGTCAGCGAGACGGCTGGGGTCCAGCTTCTGGTAGGGACCCGGACGCCGGGTGGGGGGTTCGGGAGGAGTGGGCGTTTGCGGAATTGAACACCGGTGGAGCGGGTAATGTCGATGCAGTACTGTCTGAGGAAGGCTGTGGTGGCCATGGCCCTGAACCGGTGCAAGCGATGCGGGACAATAACAGAAGAAGAAAGCTGCGCCGCCCCGGCTTTGTAGACGTCATTGCACAACAGGAAGACGCAGACGAAGAGCGGCGTCGGCGAATGCACTCGTTTTTTGAGGTATGTCCTCGTCACTATCAGTCAGCGTGGGGAGTACTCAGTCACACATTTGCCGGCAACACGGTAGTTGCCTATGGATGAAAAGATACAGAAGATACAAGAGACGATACGAGTCATCCGTACGCACGCATAGGCTTGGATACGGCTATGGGCGATACCTGGCGGATCCGTCGGCGAGGAGGAGTAGTACTAGGACTGTGGCACAGGGGCGCAATAGACTAATTCGGGTCACCGCACTGGCACAGCCGAGCTGTGGCTACAGCACGTGCCGCGCCAAATACAGACTTATATAGGGAGAGGAGGTCAACCCGCGACGCCTTCGCAAAACAAAGCGGCCATGTCCGACCTTCCCTTGCCTGATGGCTGGGTTCAGCAGTACGACACGCACTACAAGCATCCTTTCTGGGTCAATCTCGTTTGATTCTTTGTCGTAGATGACACGAGTTGACGTTTCCAACTTAGGTCGACACCAAAGCAAAGCCTCCTCGGGCCACCTGGGTGCACCCCTATGAGGACGAGCAGTTTCTTGCAGAGCACCCAGAAGTAAAGGCAAAAAAGGAAGAACAGCCCTCATCTAATCTCGATGAGCCACCCTCGTATGACACGGTCGTGGGCACCCAGGCTTCGGGGAGCAGTGGGAAGGCTGGGTCGTCGAAACGTCCCGATTCGCCGGATATCACTTCCGGGGAAAGTTCGCATACGCATCCGGAGCACAAACGGGGTGTGTTTGGCAGACTGAAGGATAAGGCCATTGGAACAAAGGAGGAGCGCGAAGAATACAGGCGGATAAGGGCGGAGCAAGCCGCGCAAGCAGAAGAACGGGAAAGACAACAAAGAGAACGGGCGAGACAAGAAAGAATGCGGCAACTGGAAGAACGGGAGGCGTACATGCGGGCACACGGTGGTTATGCACCGTATCATCCCAGCTATACACAACCGGGATCTGGACCACTGGGTTCGGGGCCCGGAGATAATATCAATCCGGCCGCACTTTTGCTCGGGGGGCTGGCGGGGGGTCTTTTGCTTGGGGACATTTTCGGTGGTGGCTTCTGAGCGAAGCTATTTATTGTCGTCTACAGTAACTGGGTTTAATGTATCGTAACAATCCACCGACTTCGAGTCGATGAATCTAAATTAAAGTCGTGCTGCACGGCGTCGCTAAGACACTCGGCAGATAAGATCAATGCCCTGTAACGCCTTGTGCTATTAACCTTCTCCTTGGGCTCTCATGATACCAACGGCACGCAAAGTGGTTTGATCACCCGTACTAGGGAAACGCAGTCCAAGTCAGATGGAGAACGTATGGCAGAACTCTTCAACGATCTGTTGATCAGGATACGGAACGGTGAGAAACATCATTCAGTACGACGCGGTCTACTTCAAGTTGCATTATACAATACAGATGCCAAACATGAACTCGATCTCGCGCTCTACCGAAGAAGCTTGTGCGCAAAAAATATCTTATCGATTGGAGAAATGTAATTGTTATTGGGGAGATAAAGAGTAGGTTCGCAAAGACACCCCAGCTGTCGTTCGTCAACACGGTGACGGGGAGAACTAGCTTTGTTCACGAGATGGCCGTCGCTCGGTTCCTTCTCTGCAGATCCCCGCACGGACGATGGAGTTCACGGTCTTCTATAGGGGGGCTCCCTGTTAATACTTTGATTTGATGTCCACAGGAAACCCTTATTGTTCTTGCATGTTCTCCTCAAAATTTTACTCTGCCTCGTTAACGGGCTCGTCTGCAATGACTCTACTGACGAAAAATAGGTTAATCGGGTAAATGGAGAGAAGCGGAAAGCCCTGACCGAAAATTTTGTCAACACCGTTGTCTGCAATGGTTTGTCAGGCCGCGGTACCACAGTTTGGGCCGATGGTACGCGCGTGACTTCAGAGTTACGATGATCGTCCGTACCAGCTCCGCATCCAATCTCATCTCGTTTCCAAGCCGATAGGAAAGTCGACCGTAGAAGTAAGCTGCCTTGCTGAACTTGTGGTGGGATATATTGATTACATCCCATGCAAGTCTCTCTATCTTTGATCTATTTCGCTGCCTCATTCCCGCCGGTTTCACAGGTCACATGGATGCCATCAATGGAGAAAATCTGACAGCTTCTCCACTATGGCTTACTCGGCGACTGGAACTACCTTGTTTCGTACCGGACCACACACCAACCCATGTTTGAGATCTGCGAAATTAGCGAACCTGTCACTAATCGCCTATTCGATGATCGGGTGGAGCGTGTCTTTGTCCCCGGACTCGCTGGGGATGTACCTTCGTCGATGGCACTGGCCCTGATATCGATGCCAATTAATGGATGTTTGACAATTGTCCTAGCATCTTTTATGGGGTACTTGCGCTTGGATGACGGCAGGGCTTACGGTAGTCGCTCCAGGAAAACCCGTCCCCCACATCGCCATGCACGGCCTAGAGCCGTCTCTCTATGTGCTGGTCTGGTTCTGTGTGGGGTACAATGAGCCCCTCAAGATTAAGCCAGACCAAGAACTTCCTCAATACTTCGACGCGATGTTCAACACGCCTTCGCCTGGTTCGGCGAGAATAGCCACGATGCAGTCGTACCTTGGATGGGGGGGTGTAGTTCGTCCACACATCTCTCATTATTACAGGTCTCTTATCCCTCTGCTCGAGAAATTACGCGAGGCCATCATTTTACCACTTGCTTATCGTGACGGCAAAGTTTCCTCCGGGAACATCATCCACGGTCAGTTTATTGCATGCTTGATAGAGGTCCTTTGTTCCCTCGATGAATACCACTGGAAACCCCGACGGTCACCTCTCACAATGGCTACCACATACCTTATACACATACATGGAAGCATCAATGAAGTAGATCACAGAGACGGTGGCGAGCGCTCCATCATGATGGCGGACGAGGTAGACTTAAATGAGGACTCCGAGAAAGAATAGCCGTGCGATAGGTTGTTGCGCATCATGGTCTAGGTTTCCCGACGAGTTCTAGTAACACTGGCAAGCAAGAGAGTGATGAGGATGCGGTCCTTTCCTCGAGGAAAAAGGATGTGATTCCCTACTCTCATCTCTATTGCCTTCACCTTGTTTGCAATCACATTACGACACCGTTTGGACGTACACCCAGTCTCATTACGGATCACATAGTCGAATACTTTGTTTATGCTATGGATAGTCAGTTCTAGTGAGAAATATTTGTTACTATCATGCGTGGATGGTGGTCCAAGGGAGGTCCTTGTGTATAGCGATGTCTCGTACACCAGAATGATTGTTCATGTGATCCTGGTTCACCAACCATCGTTTCAACTTGCCATCCTAAAAGTGCATACTCCCCTGGACGATCGACCCAGAGTTTCGTTTCGATGGTCACAGACTGCGAAGGGTGCAGTATGCCTCGGACAGCAAGCTTTCCTGCATAGCACGGTGGGAGAAGATCGCTGGAACTATAGGTAAGCACGAAGAACCATACCAAGGAACATCCTTACGATCGCCCGAATTCCTCTTTGCTCTTCACACCAAATCTGATCATATAGCGAGACGGATGGGTTAAGGAGTGGTTCCTCAGAGAGAATTTCACGGGGACAAGGCAGCACCTGACATGGATGAGCATGCAAGACTTGGCAGGTCTGACGGGACGCACCCCAGACTGAAATCGTGCTCCACAACACCTTCATGTATTGTGACGACAAGAGGATTCATCTCGACGTTCCATTCACTATCACGAATTGATTGTAATACTTCATTCTTCTCACGGTGGGTTTCTGCATACATACTCCGCTTGACTTTGGCGCTCTCCACCTTCTCGATGGTTTCTTGAAGAGCAGCATGACCTACGCCCAGGTTCAAACCTGATAGCAGCACAAAGCCCGTTCTTTTCTCAGAAAGCGTTTCCCAGAATACCAAAAAATCCACACAAAGGGGGTTGAAGAGGGGAAAAATTTGAGGATGGGTAATGGCTGGAATATGTGGGTGCAACCGGAGCATGGAGTTGGTGACGATCTTCTTCTTCTCTGTCAAAAAGAGACACGAGATATTGGAGTCATGCACCGAAACACAAGAATCGGTCTATAAAAAGTATGTGAAAAGGAAATGGATGCCTGAAATCAATCTAGCTTACAGCAGGAGCATGATAACACACAAGATCCAAGGAAGGTGGGTCTTCCGATTCGGTCTTGCGTCCGTTCAAAACGTCGCCTAAAGTCCTCGAGACAAATGCAGTCGTAGCTCTTATACAGGCAGAAGAATCTAAAGGGTATGTGTCGAATGATATACTGATCTGCTGCGAAGGCTGTAATGGTGTACTTATTGGGCTTGCTTAGTCTTGGGTCTTGAAATCGTACTTGGAACTTACGATGGAGGTAGTGTCAAGTGGTTGCACTCCCAAGCCGGGCTAATGGCGGTAACTTGTTTGACTTGCATTGCTTTCGACGATCGATTAGAGACTTTGAGGTTAATGAGAAATGCACTGTCAATCGACGGGTTTGGAGAGAAAGATGCCGACAACTCCAGTGAAGGGTTGACATGATAGGTCCGCGTTACGCGTGTGCAGTGGAAGGCACGACCTCCAGTCTAGTGAGGGTGGTATATATTCAGCATACAGATGGCATCGCAGGGCGTGATTTTCACCTCTCGATAAACGAAGAGTAGACAAAGCTGTTGGAATCCAGTGTGGCTAGGACGCCATGTGAGAGCGACAGGGGTGCTATCACCTGAGCGCAACTCCTTATCAATAGGTACAGAAAAAGGGCACCACGAAGAAAGTTTGTTGTTTATATGCAAAGTCTCCCTGGAGTCGGCTGCTACCAACACTAACTAGAATAAGTGGCTTGACTGTTATTCCGCTCCAAAGGATGCTTACAAGATTCACTTTCTGACGACTTTAGCCACATCTGGTCATCTGGTCCACCAACGACCCACACCTCGCCAGTAGTTTTGTACCCTGCGTTCGTTATCCAGAGCTTCATCGGTATGAGCTCACCCTCACTGAGGATGAGCGAGTCATTGTCCTCAAATGAGACAGCAAGCTCTTGACTCGCTTCCTCAATGTCAGTCCTAATTAATACATCCGGAGCGTAAACCACAGTTTGTCTTTGTTCCGGAGTGTCTTGGAGTCGTCTACCACGTCGCGCAAGAGATTCTGTGGTAGGAAACAGACCAAGGAAATTATAAGTAATGCTGGGAATGGTTAGCGAAGTTGCCTGCGACACTTTCACCGCGATTGGGATCTGAACGAGATCGAACGGAAGACATGAGTTTCGAGAATAATAAGTCTTGTTAGCTCTCACCATGCGTTTTTCTTTCGCACCCAGCACAACTTCATTCACGCGTTCAAGAGTGACATGCTTGTCTATCCATGAGGCATCTTTATTCATTGCTTCAACGACGACAGTCAGATCCGAGAATGTCACTTCTGTGTCGAGTGGGTTTTGCAAGGTAACATCTACCCAGAAGGGCTCTAAGGGGCGAGAATGAAAAATCACATCAACGTGGAGCGAACCTTGACGCACCACCTACAGCGGCTCTGCCACTTTTCTCGAGGGTCTCTTTGCCATGAGTTTTCCAAAACATGGTCCATACATCCTCTCTTTTTTCCCATTCCGACTGATCTCCACCGGTGGCATCGCGGGGTAATCGCGCACGACAAGATGCCGGCGCCACGAAAGTTATCGGTAAGATCAAGTCGCGAAAATCGGCATCTTCATCGGAGACTGACTTCAGATGCTATACCAGAGTCAAGCTCCTTGATTCACGATTAACTGATAACCCACCGAGAATGCCACCCTAAAATCTTCTAGCAAGACTTTGTCCGAGCTAGCTGCCTCACTTTCGTCCTCGTTTGTGTGATTGACTTTGGCTAAAGGTGAGGAAGACGAAGAGGACCAGCGTAATTGGCCCAGAAAGAACTTGACAGCGCCTTTGATATCACCAGTCGTATATAGCAACCTCCCTAAAACAAAAAGTCAACATCGGCGAGGACGAGAAAGGATCGCCCAACCCAGCGGATGCTCAATACCAGACAAAACTGCATCGAATCCCATGAGCACTGCAGGTGTCCGCCCCTCTGAGCTCCAAAAGGATGGTGAAAGCGATTTGATGGACTGGTCGGTGAAGAGCTCATGGGCTTTCCTCAGAAAGAACATTGTTAATGGTTTCTGATGCAAATTCCTGTGGTTATCCTCGGAAAGAGAAAAGGTGAAGGCCTACGATGCCGCATTTCTCAAGCCTCTTGGCAGCGAAAAGGTACCACAACGCAGCTCTTCGCTTTGCATTTTTCCGGACGCTCAAAAATGCGGCATGAGCGAGAAGTAATGCTGACGGAGGTTCTTCAGACTTCAATGTCGCTAGCTCAATTAGCGCCATTCTATGAAAGCATGTGCTGACTGTGACTTACGTTTCCGGCAGCCCATACGAGCCATCTTTCCCCTTCCAGAATGTCACCGATAAAGTCGTCGGTAGGAATAGTGGCTTCCCAGCGAATTGCACATCTGAGAGCTTGTATTTGGGCCTGAGGAGACATGTCCGAACCCGGTGAGTACATTGTAGAAATCGCATACGATGCATGCGCGGCAACGGCAGAGGAGGGTGATAATAACAGTGGCAAAATATCCTATGAATGTTTGGTTTTTTCAGTGGAATAGATGCGAATGGCTTAAATTACCGAACCATCCTTGTTTTCCTTTCGGAGTGATTCCCATACATTAGTGGCCAACTTAAAATCACCCAGGATTGTTGCAAACTCTGCAAGGCGTCGCAGCCGGGAGGGAGGAGCATTCAGGACACTCGAGCCGGAACCCGGTTGGGATGGATTATAAGTATGCGACCGGGACGGAAGAGGGGAGACGGAAGAGGAAGACGTGTGAGCGAGATTCTGTGTAGGTGTAACGCTTGAACCAAAGAGCTTGCGCGTAGAAGAGAAAAGCCGGGAGGGCAGCCGTCTACTGGAGGAATACGCTTCATTCCATTCTAATACGCACTTTTCCATCCAGGGGATGAGGCTCATGACAACAAACTCTCGCGTAAAACAAGCCACTTGCTCAATGTCTGGCTCTGACAAATTCAGAAATCTTGGTGAAATAACCAAAGAGGTTGTGGAACCTGGTTGCGCAGTCGGAGAACCATTCTGCCAGGTTTCCGGGGAAGGCGGTGGAAGACGTGGCGGGAGGGCAGGCACTGGGACAGGGGGTGGTGGCGGCGAAGGCAGGGATAAAGAAAGGAGGAAGGCATGCAAACCGTACTGTTTCTTGATGGCATTGAAAAGCGCTCCGGCCCTGGAGGGAGGATATGAAGCAGTGGGGACATGTGTAGGGTAAAGCAACGTACTCCTCGTCAGAGAGTGGAGAGTCATTCGGATGAACGATAAGAGTGTAGAGAAGATGGGTGGTGTCAACCCACGGGGGGAATTCCAGTACACGAGAATGGAGGGCCGTGATGGCTTGTAACGGATTGGGAGCAGAGGTAGATACGGCTAGAATGACTGGACGCACAGTGAGTCAGGGACGAGTTGAAGGATTATGGGACGCACTGGAGAGCGGATGGTTCCAAGCGTCGTATTTTGAGGGCAAGTGATCGCCTTCTGCACAGCGGCTGAGTTCGTCCCACCATGGTGTGCGGGTGGAGTATCTATCCGGGTGATCGTCGAGTTCTTTGAGCCAGTGTGCGCACTGCTTGGCGATGCGGTCGCCAATCCAGTCGATGGTTCTGGCTGCACGCTTCTCGTCGTCCTCAAGACATGCGCGCTCGGTGTCTGCAAGATCGGAGAATCTGAGGGCAAAGGAAGGATGGGGGATGGTGGAGAGAGTAGTCGTGCGGGCCGTGACTAGGGGCGGGGATGAGCGAGCTGTGGGAGACGGAGGAGAGGAGGACTACCTTGGGGGAGGGGGGAAAAGGACTGGAGGATGTCGTGGAGGGGCGGGAGGGCCGCGTCGTGGAGGAGCTGGACGAGATCCGGCGAGGGGAGGATGCAAACGTGTGGGCTCAACGAGGACGGCAGCCCCGGGCTGCTCATCTTGCACGACGTCGAGCACAAGACCGCACTTCCCACGAATATACAATAGCGTGCTATGTACACCAACGCTCATTCCGCTTTCCCGGCAGCAGACTCGGCGCGCTCCCGTTCCTTCTGCCCCGCCTCTTTCTTTGCCGCCGCAAGGCGCATTTGCTTCGCCTTTATGTTAAAGATCGTCTGGTAGAGGGTGCGTCAGAAAGGCCGGCAGAGACCTAGACTGCAATGTACCCACCCCAACCGTGAATTGCACAATGTTGAAAAAGGGAACCCAGAACTGGCACTGCGTCAGCTTTGTCGGATTTCAAACATGCATGTCACCCACTTCGACCGGAATGAACTGCTGGGCAATCACCATCGACAGCGGCGAGACGATCCAAGTCACCTTGGAAATATCAGACCATGTGCAGCGACACAGCAAGCTACCCATAAGACGCACTCGAATGACGGCAAAGAAACCGGCTTTGACTGTACAGACAACGTCCTCGATCGACTTGGCACCGTTGATCACGGCCATGGATGCTAGGAAAGCTGTTCGAAGAACAAGAACCTGAACACAGTGCCAAATCGGCGTGGGCTAGGACCTACCGGTAGTCTGGATGGGAGCGACAAGCAGGTTGCTCGCCAGCATCTGCCCCACTCGGTACTTGAGCCCATCTTTGCCCGCGAACGCCTTTTGCAGGAGGCCAACCAGGTAATGCCCTAGCGGCGCAGATACAAAGAATCCGTAGAGCGCCATCTTGAGCGCTCTGGTGTCAATGTGATACCGTGCAAGGACTTTGGTGAGCGGCGAGGCATTCTTGGGAGTCGGGCTTGGCGGAACCCCAGCACCGTGCGACCCAATGACTTCCTGGAGGAAAGAGAGCGATGCTAGGATGGTTATGAGTCGCCTGCCCGGACGCAAAAGAAACCCAGCTGATGCTCAACCGGAAGTGATCGCCTTGGTGCGAAGAGGATGTTTCGCAAGCTGGGCAAGGTATTGTGCCAGCAAAGGGTGCAGCGGTGCCTTGAGTGAAATCTCTGCACTCATTGCTAGGGGCGGCCAACTCGACGCGGACTCGGTGCGGTCACCAAGCACCACCCATTCAACACCGCCTTCAAGGGTGCTCTGCCTTGAACCATAAACGGTCCATCTCCGATACACCATCAACAACAGTCGTCAACCTTTCAACGTGGTCGATCTACTATCTACAAGGGAACGGTATGATTAACGCAAAAACAGGGATATAGTTTCTCTATAAGGAATCTAATGAGACCAAGGCTCCATTACTGACGACCCTTCGCCCATGCTTTGACGTAGTCCGCAAAAGAAACCATGCAAATCGTTTGCCAGATACCAAGACCAATGCGGGGCGTGACTCCCCTGTAGAGACCCTTGATACCATTTTCCTTGTAGATGAAATTCAGCGTGTTCAAAATCGTAAGTTTCTCTGGGCGGTTGGCCGCCTTTGCCATGGATTGCATCTTGTGACATGTCAGTCTAGTAATAGTGGGCTATAAAATAAACATACCTCAACACGGATGACTTCAATGGGCTGGTTCCATGTCGCCAAAGCACCGCCGATCGAAGAGGCAAGGATCTTATCGACGGCACCTAATTTTTCTTGCTCACTTTTGCCGCGCACATTCCGGATCATTGTTTCAGCCAATCGAGCGAATCCCATACTAGAACATCGTTCATCAGCCAACGGATCATCCAGTTCAACGGGACGACAAACCGTGAACCCCAGTTCGTGCACTGGCGCAAGGCAACTGCGTTGACTCCTTTGTTGATACCACGAATACCTTCCTTCCGGTAAATGTCCATAAACACCTGAAAAGTCGATCGCTGAACCCCACTCGCCGCTTCTTTGTGACGAGTGATTTCAACAGTTTTCATACAAGTCGTGAAACCTATCAGGGAAAAACATGAATAAATACCAAGGTATTACAGACGGCAAGGTCCGTGAGAGCATAGCGGCGCGCGCTAGCCTTGGGATCATTGCAGCTTGTCAGAAATCCACCAATGTGTTCACTTACCCATGGTTGCGTACGCCTGGGCAATACCACCGCCCATGCCGCCCAAGAGCCCAGCCGCGGCCGGACTGATACCCATACCCACAACACCGGACTCGATCTCGGAAGCGGTGAAGAGCAAGACAGCGCCTTTTGTAGAGGCCTCTATCCACGCCTACAGAATAATTAGGGCAAGACAATAGAAGGGCAACGCTCGCTCACATACCCATGGAATAAGTCCCTGAAAGAAACCAGCGACACCACCACGAGCCCAGACGGCTTTGGTGGCCTGGAGCATTGTCTGCGACCGGTTGGCAGCCATCTGGGTTTTAAGGACCTCTAGGGGCTGACCTAGAGTCGTTACCTAAGTGAAAGATCATTCCCATATGTGCGGGCACCTGAAGCGCAGGGCAGACGTACCTCCTAGAGTAGCGGAGAAACAGATGTGAGACTAGGACAGAGAACGGGAAATAAGACTACTAACAAACTATGTGTCACAACGACGCGATGAGGTAGTTGATGTCAGCGTAGTTTTATTGTGAAGACGGTGCACAGTACCATATTCATGATTGCACCTGGGGAAGCCATATAAGAAGCAGCGCGTCGCTGAACAAGCTAGACATACCGACAGCAATGTTTGACCAGTTGACGCCCTTCTGGCCAGGTTCCTTTTGAATTGCCATTGTGTACTCGCTGTCGGTGGGTGGTTGAAGAAGAGAACAGAAAAGCAAGAGATGAAATTCCGGAAACGAAGAACACTCTACCCACGTAGTAATACCTAAAATCGGCCAACACGGGCACATAAATTCCTTTTTGGGAATCCCGGAATCTCTTGCCATTTCTGGGTCCGAGTCATCCCCGCGCCCCGTTGAACAACCATCTTGATTAAGTGCATCCAAAGTACACGCCAACTAATTAGAGGCTCCATGCGTGCATAGCTAGGAATAGGTATGTAATGAGAAAATAGAATATAAAAACCGTCTTGTGACCATAAAGGAGAACTGGGGCAGGGCACCTGCCAGGTGGTACAGCTCCGAGATGAATATGACGGCTATGTTGGGGGAAAGCCACGAGAAACAGAGATGGAAACCGCACCAAATCCACGAGGCTGCAAAGAATGAGGAAGACGTAGCTGCCATTGGGCGCTGTTCGATCATGGTGCCGATTTTAGTTGTTCTAGGTCAGCCTTCAATCTGTAAGAAACGTGCAGGTGTAGTCAATAATTAAGTTCAAATGAAGATGGTCCGATCAAATCCAAAAGAGTGACGCAAAAATGTACAGTAGAAACCATCGTGAGACGCAACGTAGTTAGATGAAATCAAAGATCACGGCCAGCGCAATCACCACTCCAAACAAACTTTGTAGTCCAAAGACCTTGACATACCGAGTGATCGAGTCCTGGCTCTCTTCTTGTTCTTGCTCGAGATACTGGATCTCCATCGATTTCCGGGCAACATCTTGCTGAACTTCGTCCAACCGCGCCTGAAGCGCTCCAACCTCGGCCCTCAGCCCCCTAACAACACGTTCATGCTCAGCTTGTAGGTCATGCATTTTCAAATTGTGTGCTTCGTGGACCCTTTGCACCTCGTCCCGTGTCACGGTCGTGGCGGACGCATGGACAGTACCATTACTCCTTGGCGCCACAGCGGGCTCAGTAGCAGCTAGTTGAACCCGTAACATGGTGTTTTCACCCTGCAAGTCGGAGAGCGACAGGGCAAGCTCGGATTTCTGAGCGGCCAAGGTGCTGAGCTCCCCGTCGTGGATAGTACGGAGCCTCATTACTTCTTCCACACGGAGGCGCGCCGCTTCCTCCAGCTCCTTGGAGTGATTCGTGGACATGTCCGAGAGTGACTCCTTCGTTACAGCCAAAACATCATTAAGCATAATATTCTCGTCACGAAGACTGCCGAGCTCTTGGGTGAGACGCCCAATCTCCGTCACTTGATCGGCGTTGGCAGAGATTGCCAGAAAACTGACACGAGCGTCCTCGAGCTGTGCTTTGAGACTCTCATTCTCGGCACGTGACGTATCCGTGGCGGCTTTCGCCCTGGTGAGGTCATCCTGAGTGGCGCGAAGTTCGAGTGACTGGTTGTTGAACTTCTGTTCCAAGGCGCTAACTTGGGATTCAAGGGTCGCCTCATGTTCCGTCCGGAGTTGGTCTAGGTTGGACTGATGGGCGGCGCGAAGTTGCTGGATAGTTGTGTGGGACTCGGCACGCAGCACCTGTAGGTCCTGACCGTGTGCTTCACCTGCATCATTCTATAATTTGCGTCAGCCTATGCAATTGGCAGAAGCACTTTACTTGCCTTGGCTCGCTCAAATGCTTCCTCAAGGCGTTGGTCGTATTCAGCCTCCAAAGTATTGATTTGAACACGATACTTCGCCTCCTCACCCTGTTAAGGAAAAGGTGGTCAAAGGCTTGTCTCCCGCACAACGGTCATCCTCACCTCGAGCTCTGCAGTCAACCGTTTGATCTCTTCAGCCAATTCGATATGTTTTGAAAGGAATGACTGTTCGGCTTCTTCCATTTCCTGTTCGTGTGCTTCGGCGGTTGCATGGGCTGCCGCCTTCGTTTCATCATGAGTAGCATGTGCAGCAGCAAGTTCGCTCCTCAACGCCTCAGCCTCAGAAACTGCCTTGGCGAGATCGGATTTCACGAGCTGCAGCTGGTTGGTATGAAACGAGGCAGTATCCGCAGCCATCTGTTTGTTTTCCACGTCCCGGGCTTCGACATCGCGAAGAACTTGCTCCGTAGCAGCAACGGCACTCGCGAGCTCAGCCTCCAGGCGGTCGAGGGTTTGCTTGTGTTCGTCCTCGGCGTTTTCTTGGCTTTCCTTCAACTCTAAAATTTCGACCTCCAACTCGGAGACTTTGGCTGCATTGTCTTCTCTTTCCGCTTTCAAATTGTCGATTTGAGCAGTCAGAGCAATCACCTCTGTTGCACGTTGTTGTGCTTCGCTGGACCTTGCCGTGACATCTTGGAGGGCTCTGTTGTGTGCAGCTCGTAGACTGCTCACTTCTGCGGTGACGGTTTCGATGTCAGCCTTGGCTCGAAGGAATGCTTCACGCTCCATCTGGGCAGCGGCCGCAGCCTCAGAAGAAGACTGATCACTTGAAACCCGAAGGGACTCGAAATTCTCGTGAGCGGCAACGATGTCAGCCTGCAGTGTTTCGATCTGCGCCTCCAGCGTCTGGATGCTCTCGGTTTGACTAGTCAGTAACTCGTTGGCGTTGCTGAGCTACAACGCAAATGTCAGAGGAGGTGGGATTGAACAAACAGCTTCTTACTTGTTCATTGGCAGTATCGAGAGTAGCTAGGTCACGAGAGTGCGCCGCTTGCAGCTCTTGCAGACGAGCTCTGAGATTGTTGAGGTCAGCGTCCGATGATTGCTTGCCGATTTGAAGCTGTTGGATAGTTGATGTCTTGGTTCTAGCGTCTACTATTGCTTCGCTAAGGGATGCCTCGAGTTCCAAAACCTTGGCTTCGAGAGTAGCTACCGCATCCGACTTTACGGAGAGTCTCTCATTGGCCTCCTTCAACTGGATGGCATATGAGACAATAGGTAGATGACAATCGAAAGCAATGACATACCTTTTCTTGCAGATCATCTAAAGCTTTTCCGTCGTCGCGCAGCTCCCTTATGGAGGAGATTGACCCCACTGGTCGCATTGGTCCGGGGCGAGTCTGTGGAGGCTGTGCAACAGCGGGAGGTAAGCTCTGTCTCGAGCTAGCAGAGGAAGGCGTCCTCTTCACGGCCTCCGAGACAGCCGCGCGAGGACGAAGAGGTGGGGCGCCAGTGGCATTAGACTTGAGGGACGAAACTGAGCCAACGGGAGAAACAACAGATGGGCGCGAGGTCGCGTTTGCATCGGCGGGGGGGGGCTTGGATGAGGTAGAAGATGCCAGCGACGCTAGCAAGGTCGAGGTTCGTGATTTGGGGGGAGGTGCTCCAGTAGCCGAAGGTGCCCTCGGCGGGAGCATGGATGATCTCCTACTGGGTGGAGCGGGGCCAGGGCCCGACCCTCTAGATGAAGCCATCGTCACAGACTTGGTTTGACTCGCAGAGGGTGCGGTGGTTAATTTCTTTGCAGTGGGAGGGGTAGCGGTGGTAGTTTTAGAAAGAGGGGAAGAAGGAGTAGCAGCGGTTTTGCCTGAGGGGGCAGCCTTGACGCTGCCAGCACCCAACGTGGCGGAAGCTGATGCCTGTCCAGCACATGGTTAAAATGAACCAGGCGTGCGCATAAAGCACGGCTGACACACCTTTTTGTGTGTTGGCGTGGATGAATTAACTTTGCCGGAAGCGGGCTTTGCAGGCACTGTGGCCATGTCCTTGCTTGCAGAGGTCGTATCTTTGGAAGGCAGGTCGGCTTTCTTGGACACCTCAGTGATGGAAGCAGGACCGAGGGCGATGAAGACATCCTGTTGGGTAGATTCGTGGAGGTCACGGTCTAGGTCTTTTGCAATTTGGTCGGGCCTGGGACGAGCTTCGGCGTTATCTTGTAGGTCAGCCTGAGCATTAGGGTCTTGATCGACCACGCCAGAAGCCTCGTGTTCCCCGCGAACGTCAGAAGCAGTGTCCTGGGACGCGGGGACGGAGTCAAGGGAGACTCGTGCGTCAGGAGCTGCAGGGATCGGCTCAACGTCCGCCATGATCAAAAACTACTGCAAGGAATGGAAGAGGAAGTTAAAGAGAACAAAGAAAAGAAAGAATGCAACTTGCCGCAACGTAACTCAGCGTTGGATCACGACATCAAAAAGACACATCTATTCATTCACACATACATAAACAGCAAAAAAACTAGTGGTTACTTCAAATCCGCGTGCAGGTTCAATGCATTCAGCGCAGGCTCGTCGAGCGACTTGTGATTGTACAGCAGAACAGAGACCTGGCGGGACGCATTAGCCAGCATCCGCGTGCTGCATGGATGGACCTCACTCCCCCGGGCTCGACATTGAAATGCGTGCCTGGACCAGTGTCAACGCAACCAACCGACGCCAACGCGGAGGATCGTACCAAGTGCCAAATCAAAGTCGATCCACCGCGGTATAAACACGCGATTAAAGTGCACATGAGCGACGACAGGCACATCGCGGCCACCTCCTTAAAATACCTCCGATGGTATTCACGAACCTGTGATCCCAGCTAGAATCCAGGGCTGGTTTGTAAATTTGCTTGACATTGGCGGTCACGCCATCGACGCAAGGGCGCATATCATTCACACTCTCGCCCCCGGGACAACTAACGATCATGATTACAGAGCACTTCGGAGGGTTTCGTCGAGAGCATACCCATCCTTCCAGAGAGCCCAACCCGACTGTCTGGCCAGGATCTCTTCCTTGAATAGGCCTTCGTAATCACCATAGTCCCATTCGCGCACGTCTTCTGTTACGATATGGCTAGGGTATTCCGGCAGGTGTCCAAGCAAGAGATGGAATGTCTTGTGGGCACGAACGCGAGGCGAGACGAAAACGATACCAAGGTTCTCTGGATCAAGTACTAGGCCTAATGATCGGGTCAGCGACCTGACAATCATTCGATGGAGGAGAGTGAGACCGACGGCCTTGCCCGACTAGCACCGGCACTTTCTCCTTGATCTGCTGTTCCCCACGAGCTGTCAGGGAGATATTACTCTCCCCCGTCTGGAACAGGGTCGGCGTGAGGTGGATGCTACCCTCGGAAAGTGGACTTGTGTGACGACTGTTCAGGGGGGGATGACTCGGATGAGGCTGGAAGCTTGGTGGAGGGGCAGAAGGGACCGACCCGTTCAGAGACCACCCGGTTTCACCTGGAGCGTTGTCAGTATTGCTTGTGCACGCACACTCGCCGTGTCGGACGAGAAAGAGCCTTGGAGCCGGACGGGCGTGGGCTTCTGACGCCGCTAAATAAGGCAAACTCTGACTACAACGGCCATGTTCGACGAATGTAGGTCAATCCAGCTTTTGGCAGGTTCGCTCATTCACACTTGCAGTTGTCGAGCATGCGACGCCATCTGGACATGGACACTCTCCAATGCCCCACGTACAGTACGACGGCTTCGAACCGTTCCCGCGCGACGACCAACTACCAGGTTCAGAACACTCCGTGTCTGTCAGTGTTACACTCCGTCGCGTTGCATCCGACTGACCTTTGCACAGGCGGACACGCAGTTCCCGGCCTCCTCTCCCCCCGACGCACCTATCTTTGAGCTTGGGAGAGTACAATACACACTTCCTGCTCCACTGCTCTCTCTTGCCGTCTCCTCTGATGTCCTGGCAATGGCGCTGTCTTCAAACCTCTTGATTCTCATCGAGCTCTCACATGCGGAACAAGTTCTTCAGATACCCATTCCCCGCAAACACACGGAGATGGCCATATACAAAATCTTCCTTGACCCTTCTGGTCGACATCTGGTCATCACGTCCCACCAAGGCGAGAATTGGTATTTGTACCGCGGATGGAAGAAACCAAAGCAGTTAAAATCTTTCAACAAACTGGTCATCGAGAGCATTGCATGGAACAAACCCACATTGTTGTCGGCATCGCACTCTCTGTCAACCAAGGAATTCTTGCTCGGAACGCGTAATGGGGCCATATTCGAAGCTGTTCTGGATGCAGGAGAGGATTTCTTCAAGTCGCAAGAACGTTACTTGCAGTTACTCTTCTCGTTGCCCGAGAAGTCCCCAATTACCGGTATCAGATTCGAATTGTTTCCCCCGCCGGAGCAAAGCAGTGCACTAGTCATTGTCACCACGCCCTCCCGTATCTACCAGTTCACTGGTACACCAGACCGGCGCTCAGATGACAGCGGTCGCCTTTTTTCGATGCTATTCGCCGTCTACCGAGAATCAGCCCCGAGTGAGCGCCTGCCTTATTCCTTCATATCAAATTCTGATACAACAAAGAGATATCTGAGCTACCTGGAGATTTGCAATATTCGGAATTACACTTTTTTACGCCGAACTCAGATCAGGCCCTCTCATTACCCAAGACCCTCGCCTGGATGACAGGTTAGATTTCCGGCGGCCAGTCAATTTTATCTTATTTATGAATGTCGTTTTAGCACCGGGGATCTATCATGGAACTCTCAACTTTGATCCGAATTCTGACGATCACGTTGATTCAACACAACTCCTCCCCTATCCTTCACCGTCGTCTGTCTCCCAGTCGCATCCCGAAGTTCCCGCATCAATTTTACTAACCGAGTTTCATTTTATCTTGCTCTACAGAGATCGCATCGCAGGGATGTGTACGTTAAATGGGAAACTGGCCTACGAAGACGTTATCCCGCTGGTAAGTTGGCCCACGGATAATTGAAGTATGCATCTTAGGGTGTTGCAGAAACCAAACGAGACAGTCAAAGGGTTAGCAGCAGATCCTGTGCGCAAGACATATTGGGTTTTTACCGACCAGTCAATCTTTGAGTTGATAGTCGGGAACGAGAGCCGCGATGTATGGGAAATATATCTTGCTGCGCGAGATTTTGACACTGCATTGCGATATGCCAAGGTTGGTCGTACTACTTGGAATGATGACCGATGACAACGTTCTTTCACCAGACTGCCACTCAACGTGACAAGATACTCTCTGCTCAAGCTCATACTTTCTTCGAAGAAAAGCGATATTTCCAAGCGGCTCAATGCTATACACAGTGCTCAGTCCCTTTCGAGGAGGTGACCCTCAAGTTTCTGGATGTCGGGGAACGGGATGCACTTCGGTCATATCTTATCAGTCGCTTAGAGCGGACTCGCAAGACTGTACGTTGAAAGGCATTTCAGGCATCCCTTTGTTTTCATGTGCATTTACTAGGATCTAACGGCACGGATGATGTTGGCAACATGGCTCGTCGAGTTCTACCTTAGCAAATGTGATGAACTGGATGACCTTTGTGCATCCGAGGCTACGACAGCTGATGTAGAGAACATGCAAGCAGAGCGCATTATTCTCGAAGAAGATCTCTGTCACTTTTTCGAGACTTACAAGGTTGGTAGGGCTGACTCGGTCTTGGCCACGGTCTTATATTTGGCAGGCAAACCTTGACCGTAACACTGTGTACGAGCTCATACAATCCCACGGACGAGTGGACATGCTACTCTTCTATGCAACTGTGGTTGAGGACTATGTGCGGGTTATTCGACACTGGATACTTGAAGAAGATTGGTTGAAAGCGATCGACACACTAAACCGCCAGGTTTGTCCAACGTCATTCCTCGGTGAAACAATTGGCAAATTTATCGTACTAGTCAGATCTAGAACTTTACTATCGTTTCGGCCCAGTTCTTACCAGGCGTGCACCGCAAGCGATGGTTGACTCGTGGCTGAAACAGCCGGGTTTGGACGCTCTGCGATTGATACCTTCCCTCTTGCAACTGCAGCATGTTCCCCGTGACCCGTTGACCCCGAATCAAGCAGTGCGATATCTGAATCATGTTATCTTCAACCAACACAATACTTCCTCTACTGTTCATAATCTTCTGGTGACATTTCACGTTTCTTCGTCTTCGAATCCCCCCGGTGACGACGGCTCACTGTTACGCTTTTTGGTGACGGCACCTTCGAATCCGCTCACCGGCAAACCATACTATGACTTGGACTATGCTTTAAGGTTATGCAAGAAAGCAGGTCGGACCCAGCCTTGCGTGCACATTTACTCAAAGATGGGACTATATGAAAACAGCGTCGATCTTGCACTCCAGAAGGGCGATCTTGAACTAGCCAAGATAAATGCTGATATGCCGGAGGACGATCCTCGGCTGAGAAGGAAGCTTTGGTTGAAGATTGCCCGTTACGTTGTACAGGACAAGAAAGACATCAAAGCGTGAGTCACAACGAGTTCCGAATACACACTTTTTCCATTGATTTTCCGGGACAGCGCGATGCGATTCTTGGAGGATACCGACTTACTGAAGATCGAAGATATTCTACCCTTCTTCCCTGATTTCGTTGTTATCGATGATTTCAAAGAAGAAATTGCGCATGCCCTCGAGGGTTATTCGGCTCACATTGATGATCTGAAGAGGGAGATGGATGAGGCCACGCGCACTGCGGAATCAATCAAGCAAGATATCGTCGAGCTGAAGAGCCGTTTCGTCGCGATTGACGCGGGAGAGCGTTGCTCCGTTTGTGCGCAACTCTTGCTGACGAGGCAATGTTATATATTCCCTTGTCAACATACATTCCATGCCGATTGCTTGATCGGATTGGTGCGTTTGTACATGTCCGTGGAATTTCGCTATTTAACCACTGACTTTCCAGGCGAAAGAGTACTTGCCAGCTCATGCCCTCAGGCGGATTCTCACTCTGCAGACCGAACTCATCAAGGATGTTCCAAGGGTAGGAGATCATCCGATCACGTCTTCTGGGGATGTACGGCAGCCGACGCGGCAACGCACATTACTCTCGGCAAACTTTGCGAGCCCAATTCAGAATGGGGCTAAGGCGGCAGGATCGCTTGGGCGAAATATCCTTTCTGCGGGTGATCGGCTCCGAGATCTGATTTTACCTGACGCACTCGCTTCTGTGGTAGCAGCACCAGGGTGGATACCTGGTATAGGTACCGGTGGCGGGCAAAAGGGACCAAGTAAAGATGTTGAGAAGCAGGCGGAGAAACTGCGGACAGAGTTGGACGATGTTCTGGCAAGCAGCTGTCCCTTGTGCGAAAGTGTCATAGCAGGACTGGACAAGCCATTTGTGAACGGTGGGGAGGTGGACATGACATGGAACCTGTAGCGTTGCCTCGTCTCGTGTTCACACTTGATGTACGGACAAATGTTTTACATCAAACACTGTAACAGCTGCGGTGGTACCGCCGATACCTCTTCACCCGTTGATTTTCTTGGTACGTCCGGCTCTTCGTCGCAGTCGGGCAGCTCTCCTTGCACCCATCTGCACGCACATGATTCGTGTAAGTTGGCTGTTGAGTATGGGAGACGCACGACAGCTTTTTCCTGCTCCAACCTGTGGCGTTCTTCGGTCGCTCTCTTGCGCTGGAGCGTTATCTCCCTCTTCCTGAGACGAGCGTGAGGAGTGCGGTCGGACTCGGGATCGCGGGGACATACCGCTGTTTTTCGGCCAGCTTCTCCTGCTTGAGTTCTGATTCGAGCTTTTTGATGGCGTGATCGCGCTTAGTTTTCTCCATCCGAACATGCCATTTCGTCTTGTGTCCTGCGGAAGACTGAGAACGGCTGGGGAGCGTTGAATCGACACGGCAACTGAGGAATGATTCTGCGTACACGGTAGCGGTCTTGGCGAGTTTCCAGGGCTTGCCCGAGACACGGCCGTTGGCGGAGGCTGGAAGGACGACCATGTGCTCGTGCACCAACCGTCGGCATGAGAAAAGGCGTGATGTTTTATGTAACTTGTCAAGGGCAGCTGGTCCTCCGTCTCACGCTCGTTGGCTTGCAGCACGACCATGTCGGCGTCCCCGACAGACGCGTCCTTGCCCGACCGCCGCCAGCACCACCACCGCGCCTGGTTCCCGTCCCTCACAGAGTTCCCCGACTCCCCCTCCGTCTACAGCCATGCCTATCCCTCCCCCGACCCCGGCGCCCTCTCCGCCGGCCTCTCTGACCCTGCCGCTGACGACGAAACCATACGCTCTCTCTCCACCGAAGACGTCCAGGACGACTCTGACCTCGACGACTGCACTGACGACGCCTCCCACCGAATTAGCC
Source organism: Tylopilus vinaceipallidus (assembly GCA_038089215.1). Taxonomy (NCBI): domain Eukaryota; kingdom Fungi; phylum Basidiomycota; class Agaricomycetes; order Boletales; family Boletaceae; genus Tylopilus; species Tylopilus vinaceipallidus. The sequence continues at coordinate 43,461 of JBBPKK010000014.1, forward strand.
TCCAAGGTCCTAAAATCAGGTTCCACTCTCGCGCCCCTTGGGAGACCGACGATGTCCCGCTCGCCGAGGAACCAGACAACAGCCCGAGATCTGCCACCTTTGGCAGCAAGCTCAAAGGAACTGCCTCCCGAGCCGACACTCTCATTCGCACCTTTACCAAAGGCAGGCCCAGCATCGACTCGGCTCGCTCGCGGGCCTCGGCTGCCTCCTTTGAGGTCACGGCTGGGAGCTACTCGAGCTCTCGCGGTGCTCTCCAGTGAGTCATCGATCAATTCTTCGCCTCATTTACTCACCTTTGGTATAGTGATCTTGCAAGACAATCCATCTCGACTTCTTCCTTGTCGTCTTCAGCTACATCCATACGCAACCATGTCTCCGCACGCACGAATACCTATCCGGAACCTTCTCACCGCGTCCCTCACGGCCACGGTTCGTTGTCCCGAACTGCAGTCAGTTTGGATGGTGGGCTTCCTCCGCCTGTTCCACTCGAAACCGTTCCCATGCGTCCCTCGTCCTCTGATGTCACCCGCATTGGCCGCGAACGCAGCGTAAAACTGCATCCGGTCCGATTGTCCCAAGAACGACCGCTTCATCACGACAGTTTCGTACACCCTTACGCTAACCCTGATTTGGTTCTTGCATATACCCCATCTCTCGAGACGATACCCTCTCAGCCAACCTTGGGAGATATGAGCGGAAGTAACTCAACTGTCCCCGTCGCCGACTCGACCAGCACACGATCTGCATCATTTTCCGTTATTTCCACCGAGACATCCATTACGTCATTGACTTCTCGCGACCACGTCCAGGCAAACCCTCGTGTCAATGGCAAAGAAATCTCCTCTCCAATCTCTGTCCTTCACCAGAATGACCCTAATTTTGTTGGTCGTAATACCAGATTTTTGTCTTTACATCCACCACCACTTGGTTTCGACAGTCCACAACGAAGCAACCCTCGACCGGCACCTGCTGTTACCCTCATCAGCCTTCAAGAAGCGCAGGCGAGGGAGAGATTTCGCACCAACACAGTCCACACCACAACCGCTCCCGATATACCCGAAGCAGCGGAAGACCAAACTGAGGAGATGGATCCCGCTGGCTCAGGCGCTCGTGAACGTGTTCGATCGATTAGCGCCGGGACTCCTCAAAAGCCTGTTCCATTTGCTCCAGCTCAGTCCCGCATTACTGAAACAACAGAAGAATCCGCCATTCTACCATCAACGAACGCTGTTCCTAGTCGAGCGCTCAAACATAAGAAAAGCGGATTTATGCGGCTCTTTGGTGGTCGTATTCCGGAAGGAGAAAAGGACACAAGTCCACTACCGCCCGTTCCTCCTTTCGCTGATGGATATGTCGAGCAAAGCTCGCAGGTGCACGGGACCGGAAGATCCGCGAAGCTCACGCGACTACGGGTGACAAAGCCTTCGTCTTCACCGACGCTGCGGGCGTTGAGTAACGCCAGCAGCGCCTTGCCTGGTGGCGAAGGCTCTGACGGGAAGGGACCTTCTTCACGCAGACGACATCCACCTTCGCTCTCCATCGTTACGAAAAGTTCAGACCATAGTATCGCTACCTCGGCAACGGTACCAGGCTCTGCAATGGGCTTAAATTTCACGCAGCAATACCCTCTTTCCCTGACTGTTCCCCAGAGTGCTCCACCAGGCAACAGCGACTTCACTGGTCTTCAACTTCGACCTGTGTCTGCCTCCTTTAGCTCTCACTTTGCCGATATCGTGGCAGGTGCCCTGGAAGATTCACAATGTGACGTACATACACCGAGTTCTGCCGCAAGCTCGAGTACTGCGTTGTCACCCTTCACCCCCGTTTCCACCCGTCGTAGCGATGACGCATCTGCGACCGCTACAGAGATACCGGGAGAAGAAAACTTGACAATTAAAGGGCTACAGGATCAACTCGCGTCTGCCAAGGAAGCTTGGTGGCAACAAATTTGGGAGTTGCGAGAACACATCAGGGATCTGACCGCCGAGCTGGAGGATCTGCGAGCGGCTGATTACGAGTATTGTGAGGTCTGCGGTCGAGGAGAGCCACCAAGCTGTCGCGCTTCACCTTTGGACGGGCAACATCCGAAGAAAGTTGGCGTCGTCAACCGACCTCGAGCACGCACTGGCGACGCGGCACGTTTCGCGAATGGCAACTGAACACACTTTTGATTTTCGTCCCCTTTCGTTCTTGTACCTGTGGATAGATGCGCTGTCGTATCTTGGTTTATTGTGCAGTAGTGGTGGCCGATTATTGTGCATGCCACAGCACATCTTATATCCTGCACCTACTGTCTTGTCTAGTTCCGTAGGGTGTATGACTCTCGCTGGTTTCACACTCTTTATTTTTATTGTTTCATATCTTACTCATGGTATTCTCTCCCCTTCCCACTCATTAAAAAGGTTGCGTCCTCTGTTCTCATTCTCTTCGGTTTGTTTGACTGGCTTTTTACAAAGTCCAGTGTGCATATACTTTTATATACGTGCATATACTCCCCAAGTACCGTATACAGGGTCATGTAATGGATTGCGGACTCATTCAGGATAAACGATCATGCCTCATCGTCCGCTCCGAGAAGCCAGCCAATGCCTTTCTGCAAGACGCGACTGGCCTGCGTCGAAACCTCTTCGCTATCAAATCTGCCTTTCATCCCGTCTCTGCTTCGCGACCGTGTATCCTCCGCAGGACTACCCGAACCTCCTCGGCCACTGACAGCAAATGTGACCATGCGATTGAACGCCTTGCCAGCCAGTGCAGCGGCATCCTCCGCGTTGATGAGCGGCGTCGTCGGCATGTGTAAATCCTTGAGCCGATCGTGGAGCGACGAGGCGTGTTTCTGCGACAATGATGTAGAGCATTTTGGCTGCGCCGCGGTTGCCCTGTGCGCCAGATGCTCGCGCCGACTCTCAAGGTCCTCTTTCTCTAGCCGCCGCCAGGCTGTGAGCACGTCGTGCAGCCTGTCGGCGGGGCAGAGCTGCAGCGCGCGACCCAAGAGCGACAGTTTGGCTTCGACGTCCTCGAATTCGGGATGTCGCCCGAGCTGAAAACAGACGACCCAGCAGACGTTACTCGCTTCCCGAACGGCTGCGTCCCCGTCGCCATGCATTGTCTCGGCCCTCAACTTGGAGACCTCGTCGATCATGCGCGTGCTGGTCTCGTGGGCACGCGCAAAGTCTTCGGCCTGCAGCGCTGTGTCGGAGAGCATAGCGAGTATCCGCACTTTTGCGACTACATCGCCTTTAAAGCCGAGCTTGTAGAGAAGATCGAGAATAACCTCCGTGTGCTTGTATGCGTCTGCAGTACTTGACAGGACGCGCGAGATGAGAGAAAGGCGGTCTTTAGTCAGGCGGATCTCAATTGGGGAGAGCGGAACGCCTGGACGGGAAAGTATATTGAAGGAGGAGAGCCGGGAAGTGGCTTCGATAAAATCGCGCTCTTTGCTCAGGCGCTCCGAAGGGGGTGGAACAGCGAGGCTGGAGGAAGAATAAGCCACAAGGTACCGAGTGAATGTGAATATTTTACCAGTCATAGGCAAGCTTCATATCCCCAGTCTTGTAGTTACCTGAACTAGCATTGTCATAGAATTCACGCGAGACCGCGAGACAAATATCTTCTGCAACGGTGGAGCGTATGGCCAACTTTCGATCCTTCTGTTGGAGAAGCTCGCGCGCAATATCGAACGCTACAAGACCATGAGATCATAGGCGAAAGGAGGTGAAAGATACTCACAACTCGAGCTCAACAAGCCAGCAAAAAAAACCGAAGAAACCTCCTCCTTCGAAAGAAGTCCAAATGCACTCTTCAATCCAGCCTCGCTGCTTCCACAAAGCTTGAGCATATCCTCTAACAACCATTCCCACTCGTCCTTTCCATCGAGCTCATTCGAGTCCCCCGTGCGTCTGGCCATCCTATTTGCCCGTGCCCGCTGCTCGACTGCATCGTGTGCACTCTGCAAGAACCATCGCAGGGGTACTTCTACGTTCCACCGCGATAATATTTCTCCAGCTTCCAGATGTATATCCAAAATATCCAGTGTGCGGGAAAGAGAAACAAGCGGAAGTGGTTTGAAGAATAGCATTAGGTCAGATGGCGAGCAATGCGGCCGACTGGTGGACGGCGTTACGAAAGATCCGAGAGACACTATTGTCGCGTCCGCTTCATCCGCTTCATCCTCAGTGCCCGACATGATTTCCCAGGCCGGGAGACACTCGAATATGGAACTCATGGTGGACCACTCAGTGCGGCTCTCACTGCCGTAGAGACACGCAAGAGCGAGTCTTGCAACGTCTTCGTCACGGCGAATGATGCGGTGTGCGATAGGAAGAGTGGGTTTAGACGCTTCAAAGATCGCGGAGACAATTGGTAACGGGGCCGAGAGGATATAATCGTAGAGCAGGCACGCAGGTAGATCCGGGTCAGGACTGCCAGCTCGCTCTGCGCGTGCTTCCAGAACAAATAAGTAAGGCATGACGAGGCGAGCAATGTCCTTCGCTACCGTTCCGGGCGTTGAGTGGGTGAGGTAGGCACTCACAACCTCTGGGGGTTTCATACTCCGCCAGCGAGCGAGGGTCCAATCGCGACTGTCTTGGGGGTCTTGGGGCTGGGGCGAGTCATAGATCAATTTGGAAAGAAGGCTAAGTTCTTCCCCAAGCTCGTCGAGCTCAGGTACTCCATGCGAAGCCCCATGCTGAATAGTTGCGAGAGCTATATCTAGAATACCGGTGGACGAGATGACGACATCCACGCGGCGCTTGTACCAAGCCGAAAGTTCTTTGGGTCCAAGGGGATCCATGCATACTGTAGCATTGGCCACTGAAGGAGGCAAGTCGAGTACCAGCTGAGAAACTGCTTGCGAAGACGCAAGCGCAGCATTGACTTCAGGAGTCTCGACCCAGTCCGGCTCTGTTCTCCAACTGTTGACGGACGGTGTTTGCTCTGCATCATGATTCGCCTCATAAGCAGGAAGAATGTCGCGATACTCGGACGGGTGTGTATGGCTAGGTATGCTGTCAAGTACAGCGAAACGGAAGGGCCAAACGGTGGCGGAATGGTAAAGCATAAGTGTCCGTAGTGCCGTAAATTGCTGCTGAGAGGCGAGAAAGCAAGCAATGTCTAGCATATCCTCTGCCAAAAAGTCCGACAATGGTATAGGAGGTTCGGCATGTGGTGAAGCAAGAGAAGGTGCCTCGCCATCTTCAGCCCACGGGTCGTCCTCCCACTCCTGGTCGATGTCGTCGAGATTCCCTTCCTGTTCTGGAAGGTCCCTGAATATCTGCTCGAAGGATGAAAGTCTATCGAGACGGTGTAGGAGGATGGCACGCAGGCGGCAGAGTTGAGCGTCGTCTGGAGCGTCGTCGAAGTACATTGCGAGCACTGCACTGTGTCCGCCGGAGGGATCTGCATCGGAGGTATGGATACGAGAGGAAGCTTGGGCTCTATGGACGGCCGAGTTAGTGCGAGTGATTCCCAGCTCGAGAAGTGATCGTTGTGTGTCGGCGTCGTCCACTAGCCGGTCAACACAGGCCGCCGCGACCCAGAGGTCATCGTCGACGGCGGCGAGGACATCCTGGACGTTTCCAGGGGTAATATCGCGGTCTTGGATGTTTTGCCAGCGTATGTGAGGCTGGACTTGGGCCATGGTAGTCGTACTTGGTGAAGCTGGTAAACGTATGGCGTCACCACGTGTATGTACACTACCGCGTGTCAAAAACAAGTTGGAATAATTATTACATCGAGCAAAGATCTAAACTACTTTCCATCGAACCAGCGACTGTGTATGACAAGGGCAAACGATCAAAGTCGGATTGAGGCATCCGCGCAACCAGTTGACATGCGGATATTCAGATCTGTGCGGTTGGGTCCATGTATAATCTCCCATTACCTGAACGAGTAATTTTTAGCCGACGACCTCGTGTATATATCGAGGAAAAATGTAGTTCAGAAGAGTGATTCCTGAGAGACGTGTCAGCAGTGGAACAGGAGAGAAGTGCGCCGTGAGGACCTCATCTCGAAGATACTCCCCGATATCCCTGAGGAGCGTGAGTACGGACGATCAAATGAGGGTGCAAACGGAACGCACGCTTGGTGGAATACAATGATGGCTGTAGGGTCTAATTTACGTGTGTCGACCGTTGACCGGGCAGTTACACCAAAACCCTAGCGAGGGCGATCTGTGTGGGCGGATGAAGAGAGCCGCGAAAGACGTACTAGTGGAACATCGTTCATGCTGAACACAACTACGCCTTGATGCTCGGGGGTGTCTTCCGTTATTCGACCAAGATGTGCCTTGAGGACATGGTTGCCATACAGGAAAGGCATTTCGCCATTGGGCTTGATCCAGACCTGGGGGGATGTTATACAGAAAGGGGGAATGAGGGGAGATGTACCTTGTATTTTGCGTACTGTGCAATGTGGTCGAGAGCCGTGACGTGGAGCCTGAATTTACCAGTTTTGCTGAATTTGCCGAAGCAGGTACCGAGGGAGACGAGATTCGGTCGTGCGACGGAGATGGTGAGACGCATGGAGGACTCGGAGACGTAATAGACCTTGTCCTTGTGGAGCCTGAAGCAGTAGGGCTCGTCCTTGCGATCGATGAGCTGTATGAGGTTCTTTCCCTGTGGACGGTGCAGTGCGTGTCTCGGAGGGCGCTGGATGGGACATACGATGTAGTTAGCGAGCTTTGTAAACACGGCCTTGCTCTCTTCTTCTGTGAGTGGGCGCATGGTGGTGGGTGGAGAGGGTTCGGCCGTCACCGCCACCTGCCGTGCTCTTGACCATGTCCTTCCCCTTCCCCCCCTCCTTCGCCTCCTTCCCCGACATCGATCCTGGACCCAGCAACAGGACCCCCTCCCCCGCCCGAAACGACCCTGGCCACAGCCATACAAATCGCGACCGTCCGATCGACCCCAACGGCCGAGAAAGGCCCGGCAAACGCAGCCACAGAGAAAAGGACAAGCCGGCGTCAAGACGCGAAAGACACTTCCCCTCCCTCAGCGAGTGGCGTGCCAACGAGCCCCGCGTCATCGACTCCCTGTTAGATGACGAAAAGCTCAAGGCAAACGAGGACAGACTCCGCCTCGACCACCAGGTTCAGGAACGTGACCGATGGGTTCCACGTTCCCTCTTTTACTCAGATCGCAAGGGCGACCCCCTCAACATAGCTTATGGGTGTCTACACACCGGTGACGTACCCAAGTATCGCCCCGTAGCTCGTGAGTGCACCAGCCATCATGCCCTTGGGCTGCTAATGATGCACTAGACGGCAAACATGTTCTTGGTCTTGACAAGGCCTGGACTGTCTCACATAAACTCGGAGAAGGCATCCAAGTCACTTTTGGACAGCGAAAGGTACAGTGTTTCATCTCAATTCCAGGCTCTTGGCTGAACATCCTCCCAGCAACCTTCCCTTACCCATTCTAGCTCGAGCGCCGTGCTCGCCGCTCCCCCTCGGCGCTTAATCCCTCCTGCCCATGGCTACAAGTACAAAGAAGTTGACGGATTCTTGCGTCTCACATCCCGCCCGGTTCAAAAACTTGAGCATCTCCTCCGACCAATACCAATTTCCAGGGACGATGCAAGCTCTGATTCGGACCTTTCGGCATCTGATGCAGAAGAGGCAAGCTCTGATGATGACCAAGCGCCGACTCTCACTTCCCACCAACTAGCAATCAAAACCCTTGAGGAAATGCTCCATACTGATCCATCCTCCGTACAGACGTGGCTATCTTTGGTTGCACGGTCTCTCTCGGTCGTGCCACTGATTTCTAAGAATTCTCGTAAAACTCGGTCCGAGATATCTCTCTCGATCCTTACACGTGCCAGGGCAGCCCATACTTCCAATTTGCGCTCACCCACCCTCCTTCTCAAATATATTCGCGCAGGCGAGGAGTTGTGGCCTCAGTTCAAACTAGCTGCCGAATGGGAGGATGCTCTAAAGTTGGGTGGCATCGATATTTGGATGGAGTGGCTCGAGTGGCGTATTCGCACTTCTGCAAGTGGCATTGACCAAGTAGTGTTGGATGCAACGCGCGCATTGAAGGCGTTGGGTAATTCCGAGAGCAGCGAGCTCGATAGACTTCGTATCGTGTGGCGAGTTGCCGTTGCGTTTCAAGAGGCAGGTGCGAATGTTGGTAGTCAGGTGTCGTCGCGTTTTGACTTCATTCTGTGCTTAGGGTTCCATGAACGTGCCACTGCGCTCTTTCAAGCGCAAGCAGAACTGTTCGTCCTCGAGCGCTCCTTTGGTGAATTCATTATTGATAATACATCCAGCACATTCGAAGTACCTCAATCGTTGTATGGACTGCCTGTTGACACGCAACTAGACTCCTTAGAAGAATTCTGGGAGTCTGAAGTTCCACGCGTAGGAGAGCCTAATGCCAAAGGCTGGTCCGCGTGGGTCTCCGGTGGAAAGCCAAAAGCTACTCTGCCGAGTTTACCGACGTCAATGGATATTGATTCTACGTCAGCCGATCCAATTATTAGATGGTACGATGATGAGACACGAGCGGATACTGTCTCACGCATCCCTGCCCGCTACGAATCGGGCATCACAGACCCATATGCAGCTGTATTGTTGTCAGATATCAAGGCACTTTTGCTTTCCTTGACAACTCAAAAAGCTAAAGACGCCTTTCGCCTCATATGGCTCTCCATCATGGGCCTTCATATCCCTGGTTTTGCCAACTCACTCGCCGATGGATCATGGGACGATCGGTGGTCGCACACGCATCTTGCAACTGTACCACGCTTTTCTTCCATATTTCCACAGCCAGGGAGAATGCGACAGTTACTCGCTGACTCTCACGCTGGCGTGCTCATTGGGAAAGAACGAGAATATGCATCAGCATTTGGACCTGTCAAGGATTGGAGTCTAGAGGTGTTTGGACCCCTGGAATGGGTGGGGAAGGACCACTGGCGGATGTGGTCTCTGAAAGATATCCAGGGTGTAAACGAGGTGTTTGTCAGGGCCATCTTCAGTCAGCTACGGTGTGGTGCAGAAGATTACCAATGGGACGTATATGCTTTAGCATTCGAGGCCGCGGTCAACGTCAAGAGGTAGGTCCCCTCGGCAACTTTCTGACTTGTAAAGAGATTGATCGACATGTCTAGTGCCCTGAAGCTTTCACGAACACTCTTGTCGGATGCGTCTGACTCACTTGCACTTTGGGCGGCGCATGCTCGACTGGAACGTTTGCGTGGACGAATTGACGAGGCGCGGAAGGTATATCAAACTGTGCTTATCTCAACGCGGCACTCGCCTACGCAAGCATTTGTTGGACAGATGTGGTGGGATTGGGCTGAGCTGGAATGGTTAAACGGCGACCAGGACGTCGCCATTCGAGTGGCGATGCGTTCGGGAAACGTTGATGGCACAGGGGGTATGATGATTCTTCGGGCAAAGCGCAATCTAGAAGATATCATCAACGTTACGCATGGACTGTGGAAAGACCGAGAAGGATGGATTAAGCTGCGAGCCCTGATCGATTTGCTGACGGGTTTGTCATTGCCCGCCATGCTGATGATCTTTGACTCGCAGCCTGCCGGAGTCGGGAAGGAGCTGCAGGAGAGCTTGATGGTGGCATCACTGGTGATGTTGTATAACCACGCAGTTGTCCTGCGTACCCCTACGCCGCCGAAGACACTCCGAGATCGACTGCAAGTCGCGATTGGGATGTACCCCGACAACACGATCGTGCTGGGGATATTCCTGGAGGCTGAGAAGGGATACGGCGTGTGGGGGCGCGTGAGGAGTCAGTTGGGCGAGGGGGGGGTGGATAGCGGCGCGAGGGGGAGGGGCGTTTCGAGGCGGGCTGCGGAGGTGTGGGTTGCAGGGTGGGAAAGGGGACGCTGGGAGGTTGAGGCCGAGCGGACCAGGAATGGACTTGTAGGCGCAGTAGAGAGCGACAGGTGAGTGGCGCGGAGCAAGGCGAGGTCGCGTTCGCTGACGGGCGGACAGGACGAAGAGCAGCGCGATCATGTGGCGGATTGTCCTCGAGTTTGAGATTCGGAGCGGGCAGATGCAGCGCGCCAAGAGCCTGCTCTACAGAGCGATCGGAGAATGCCCTCTCTGCAAAGGTATGGGGAATACGCATCCGCCGATCGCGGGGTGCTAATACATGCGCAGGGCTCTATCTACTGGCGTTTGGGCCGCTACGGGGAGTATGTACGGCGCGGGAGCTAGGGGAGTTTGTGGACATTATGGCAGAGAGAGGTCTGCGAGTGCGGCGGGGCCTGGAGGAGTACGGATGGGAGGGTGCGGGAGAGACAGCGGAAACAAGCGAGTCAGGGGCTGCTGACGAGATCGAGGAAGCGGCGGAGGAGCGGCGGCGTCTGATGCCGTATTGAGGGTTGTTTGGATGATTGTTGTGTCTTGTTTATATTTTGAGGCGGCAGGCGACACAATGGACCCCCCCGAGTTTTCTTCATCCGACACCGCCAATCCTTGCACGCGTACGACCGACCGACCGACTTTTGTTCCCTCTCGAGGGGCCGTTTCTATTCGTATTCCCTTATAATGTCAACCATCCCCGCTCCAGCCGCCCCCCGCGAGGAATGGCCAGACGCCGACTTTGATTTGCCCGACGGCGATCATATCCGCTCCCTCGACGTGGAATCGGACAAGGACGACGACGACGACGATGACGATCTCGACTGGGATGTGGAGATGGGCATGGGAAAGACGGGGGTCGCAAGGGCCAAGGCCGTCGTCTCCGGCCTGGCCGCCCGCAACGAGATCGCCAGGTTCACCTCGGGCACCATGATCACCGTTCGTCCCCCTCTCACTTGCCAGGAAGAGGAGGACGAAGACGACGAAGACGAGGGTGTCTCTACCATCAAAGTTGCGGAGCTTGCCTCCGCCCTCAAGGCCGTTGCCAAGCCTCCCGCACCCATCGATGAGGATTTTGAAGCCGCCTTTGCCCTTCCATCCGACCTCACTCGGCTCTCCCTCGCCCCTCCTCCCCTCAGCCATCGATCCTCCAAAAATTCTCTCGAGTGGGGTGACCGAGATCAGACTTGCTCTTCCCAATCCTCGGACGCTTACTCCACCCTCGGTTTCGCCGATGGTTCGTCTTCCAATTCCGTCACTTCCCTCTCCCTACCCGAAACGGAGGAGAGCGAATGCGATGAAGATGAAAGTGAACTCGAGGGCCTCGTCATTCCCTCCGGCCTCTTCGAGTCTGGCCAGAGTGGTAGGCAACTGAAAAAGATGCTCGAGTCCAAGAAAAAGACTCCTCTCCCGGATCATCACATAAAGATTGCCAGCCCTGATCCAGAGGACGACTTCGAGATGGGCCTTGTCATCCAAGACGATGACGACTTCAGCCCCAGTCGGCTTATCAGTGCCAAGCAGACTCATCGGTTTCCTGCGCGCAGTAAAAGCGCGCCTGCTCGAGCCCTCGTGTCCATGCGCCCGCCCTCCCGTCTCAGGGCAGATCGCGCCAAATCACCCGTCAACCCCCCTATATCTTCTGCCCGTCAGCTTCAACGCCTCAAGCTATCATCCTCCCCCCCGCCTCGACCTCCGCCACGTGCTCAGACATATAAGGAAGCTCTTTCAGCCGCCCCACATACCCCCACAAACACCTTTTTGTCCGCTAAACCTGGCAGTCTCCGAGGACAAAAGTCCCATTCGGGGCTTAAGCCGCCAGCTCAGCCAGCGACTCAGCGCAAAGCACTCACTCGCAAGGCGTCTCTATCTTCACTGATGGAAACCAGCGGCTCCCAAGCATCAGGCTCGGGGACCGTACCCACAGCAGGACCATCCACCAAGCTGGCACGCTACGAAGCACCTACTGCTGCCTCCCGTGCTAAATCGCACACTAGCTCAACAAGCCGCATCCACGCACTCGAATTCGTCGTACCGCCCACACGTCCGTCAACACCCTCGTCCAATCCTGCCGCATTGCGTCTAACGATGCCTACTTCTATGCGAATGAAGTCGCGGCCTGCCCTGTCCGCCGTGTTCCCTGGTCCTTCCCCCGCCAACACTCTTGGTACGACACAACCCCAACCCCCACATCGTGCCACTTCCCCCATCCCTCCGCGCCCCCCGTCCACCGCTTCATTGCGTAGTCGCGCATCCCATACACAGACGCCACCACTACCATCGTTGGCACCCAAGCTTTTGCGCCGTCCTAAACGCCAGAGAACATACGGGGACGGCACCGAGCTAGATGGTTTTGAGGACCTCCCCACGGACCGGGACAAGGAGGTAAAATTCAGAGTGCACCCCAAGGCCACGAGCCGCGGAGGTGTTATGACGAATTCAAAATCCTCCCTGAAAGAAAAGGACAGGGACAAGGGGACCATGCGCAAAAAGGGACGGATCGACGAACCAAACCCGGCTGTCGGTCAGTATATGCGTCAATGTATCCCCTTATATTTTGATGTTGATCGCTCCTCTCGATAGATTCTCCGGGTGCACTTACACCCGCCACAAATACTCTACGACGCACTGGGCGCATCGAGTTTCACAAGGCCCCAGAGCAACCAGGAAAGAAGAAAAAGGATGCGATCTCCCCTGTCCTTGGTCACACGCGGAGGAAGCCTACGCTTATACGTCACCTGGGAGGGCCAAGCGGGCCAAAGGGTACGGAACTTCGGACGGTCATCTAATTTGTTGTCAACTCATTCTTTGCTCTTAAGTGGTTGGCGACATGAAATGGAATCCTTCTACCCTCCGTTGGGAGGGCAATGATCAGATACTCCGAGATTTCGACGCTCTCGTCGGTACATCTACTCGGCCTGCTCTGATCACACACCTGACTGGTTCATCCATTGGTTCGCCTGTTGGTTCCTTTGCCTCCGGCGCCCGCAAAGTTGGCAACATGATCTTCGATCCAGTGCGAATGTGTTGGATCTCTACGTTACCCCCGGATGAAGAGGAACCAGATGTTTTCGCGGACCTTGCCGACGACGAGGAAGACTCCGAATGGGAAGCCAAAGCCAGTACTATTCGTGCTAGTCAGCAGCAAGGCTGCGCAAGTAGCACACCTTTGGAAACATGTGGACCCTGTGCCTCCTCTGCCATCCTCATCACCGCGCCCAGCCCTGCACGCAGTCGCACTCGAACAACTTCAGAGTCCGAGAGTGACCGAGGGTCACGCGCATCCATCGTATACGATGTCGCCGATGATTTCGTCGAGGTTTGTCGGGCAGCCGAAGAGCGTCATCGTTCCGAAATGCGAGGTTGGCATTTGTCGGCATCAAGACAAACCGATACATTTGGGGAACCGGATCGGTCCTATCTGTACGAAATTCGTGCACTCGCCACCAGGAAGTATTGATTCGCCAGTGCTTCCGGTTCTTGTCCACTCTGGTCACCTCACCTGCTTGGCCGTTGTTGTCGCTATATCATGTTAATACCTCGGACTCGGTTCCTCTGTTCACTGCATACGTTGGATGGTCGAGTTCATGCCTCTCATTTTGTAAGCAACCTTTGTTACTTTACTGTTGGCTTTTTTTCCCTGCATGATTCTATGATAATTTCACTGTCGCTCGTTCTAACGGTATCTCTTCTATTTTTGCTACTCGACGTGTATGGGACATAGGGGATAAATATTGCTACCCTGATGATGATGATGATCGATGATCGCCGTTCGAGGAAACGGATGTTAGAGCAACCTTTGCCTTCGACATGAAGTCTCTTCGTGCAGGACATGGCCGAATTACTTGTGCCCCACATGGGACATCCGTTGTCTTCACTGAGTTGTCGGCAACTTATCCCCTCAAGCTACTTTCCCCGAAACTTACCCAGGATGCGGTCGCAATCGTCTATGTTCTGAGCTATGGGGGTGGTCTGGTCAACGGCGATCATGTCAAGCTGAATGTCAATGTAAAGGACGGTAGCAGGCTGCTTCTCTTATCACAGGTATGCTATTGGGCTTGGGGCAGACTGCCACAGAGCTAAGGCTCTCCTTTGATCAAGGGATCCACAAAGGTGTTCAAAACCCGTCGCGGCGATAGGCTGTCGACGCGCCTCAGACAGCCAGCCGACCCAGTCTCTAACATCACTACCAACACCATGGAAGCTACTGTCGCACCTGGTAGTGCGCTCTTCCTTCTTCCCGACCCAGTAACATGCTTCCGTGCAGCCTCGTACTCCCAAACCCAGAGAATCACCCTTTCCAGAGACGCATCCCTGGTGCTACTAGACTGGTTCAACTCTGGCCGCAAGTCGCTCGGGGAGGAGTGGGTATTTTCACGGTATTACAGTCTCAACGAAGTCTTATTAGACGGGCATTGCATTGCGCGCGACGTCACGCTCTTGGAAGAACCCCCGCGGGCCAAAAGCTCTGAATGCCAAGTGCCCTCCCACACTCTCGCCGAGAGGCTGAAGCCCTACTCGTGTTACGCCACGCTGATTCTCTCTGGCCCTCTCATACAGAACGTTGTCGCACATCTCACAAAGCTATGCCAGTCAACAACGGTATTCAAGACGACCTCGCCGGCGCGCATGATATGGGCCATGAGCCCTGTGAGCGAAGGGAAAGATTACGTCGTGCGAGCGGCGGGGATGGAAACCGAAGACGTAAAGGACTGGCTGCGGGAGTCTCTTCGGGGGCTCGAAGACGTCGTTGGCGTGGACACATATCTCAAAATATTCGTGTAGTCCGTGTTGGACGATACCAGTGACTACCAGTGCCTCAACTTTGCGAGTGCGATCATAGATCTATCGCTCGTCGTCACACTCTGGTTAATGTGAAGGGCGTGAACCTCGGCTGCCGTGATCACAGGAAGCGTTCCGTATATAAACAACGATATAATCATGGGACGACGACCGCATAATCCCATGTCCGCCGCCGGAAAGGCAGTCCACGAAGACACGGGGAATGTCCTATCTAGCGCCGCATTATACAGGAACGAGGTGGACATCAGCACAGTAGACGAGCAAGCACTCCTCCGAAAATTGGACATTCACATCGTACCATGGCTCGGCTTGTTATACCTTTTGAATTTTCTCGACAGAGGAGCGATAGGAAACGCAAAGGTGCGTATCATTGAAGCCCTGAAGTTAGAAGTTGGATGGCGCTAAGGAGTTTCACGCGTGGTAAGTTGTATGGTCTAGAAACGGATTTGAACATGACAGACAAGCAATACCTCATTGCGCTGACGGTATTCTTTTTCCCTTATGCTATATTTGAGGTGTGCATGTCCTAGCCTCGAGAGAGCTGCAGTCAATGTAACTCAGGCTGATCACGGGGCAGCCCTTGTGCAACGTCTTGCTCAGACAGTTTCGACCCTCGATATGGCTTTCGTCTATGATGTTCGCATGGGGAGCTATCATGGTATGCGTGAAAACCCCGACAGTTGTGTATGTTGACAGAGGACGATCAGATGTGTCATGGATTCGTCCGCAATTACGGTGGGCTTCTTGGTACGTGCTAGCGCGACCCGCAGGCCTTTGATCAAACGAAGAGCTGAACGTTTCCCTCAGCCTTGCGTGTTCTCCTTGGTCTAGCGGAGGCTGGCTTATACCCCGGAATTATTTTCTATATCTCATGGCAAGTTGCATGCCACTATCTTGCGATCACGGTCTAACAATACAGGATAGCTGGTACAAGCGATCGGAACTGGGCACGCGGATTGCCACTTTCTTCACTTCAGCGACTATAGCAGGGGCATTCAGTGAGTGGCCTTTCAGCTCGAGTGGCGAGTGACGCATGGCTCATAAACTCTACCTATCACCCCAGGTGGTCTCCTGGCAGCCGCGATTTCCAATATGAATGGTATTGCGGGAAGAACGGGATGGTCGTGGATATTCATCTTGGAGGGCGTCTTCACCATGCTGTGTGCAATCATATTGTTTTGGGTCATCCAAGACTTCCCTGAGACCGCACGGTTTCTCACTGATGCAGAACGTCAGTATTCTCTTGCATTCCTGGGTTTTCAATGGTTGTTCTACTGACCATCTCCCAGGGGTGTTCGTTATTCGCCGTCTCCATGCAGACATGCGGTTCAGTGCTGGAGGAGAAAAGTTCCGGATAAAATATGTATGGCAAAGTCTCTGGGATTGGAAGACATACATTGCAAGTGAGTCGGATCTGTCAATCGATGATGTCTTAACTGATATCCTGCTAGTGGGTATAACCATGGGCTAGTAATTCCTTTTCAACTTTCCTGTGAACATCGTGATCGATCCCTGTTATTAACAGCGATGGGCCGTTATATGCATTTTCTTTCTTCACACCGACAATCATCAATCAGGCAAGTGATGTAATTCTCCTGCGAATTTCTGTAATTGATTTCGACTCGTGTCATACACTACTAGTTGGGTGAGTCATTCCGATCCTGATTGCAGGCGACGAAACGAGTTCCTGTGCGACTACAGGGTACAAGGCTACTGCAGCGAATTTATTATCGGTACCCGTGTATGTATGGTCCTGCATAGTGACCGTCTTCATTGGACTCCTTGGGGACCGCCTTGGCAAGAGAGGATACATTAACTTGTCAGCCTGTTTGACGTTCAGGTTGGACTGCATCTGATACGTCTTTTTTTCAGAGCCTTGTTTGGTACAGGTCAGCATTGGACACGCACCTCAATAAGCCTACCTGACGCGCGATGATATCAGGGCTGGTGGGTTATATCATTTTAATATCGTCCACCAACCCGGCGTTGTCCTATTTTGCGTGCTATCTTGCAGCCTCGTGAGTTGTGCGTGTTTCGGCAACGTCGCGCTAACGCGTTGATTGATAGTGCCATCTATCCGACCGTTCGTGAGTTGTACGCCTTGTGATAGATGATTTTCCAAAATTTAGACCATCACTGGTGACAGCGAATGCGATGTGAGTGTCATTGGTGCAGTACTGTGATGTGGTAACATGTTGTATAGCGCGTGGATTGCAAGCAATGTCGAAGGTTCCTATAAACGTGCCGTGACGCTCGCGACGGCGATTGGCTGGTAAGGCTAAGTGGCGTGCTCTCACATCTCTCTGCTGAGCAGTGAGCTTTGCCAGGGGCAACATCAATGGCGCGGTATCGTCCAACGTGGTATGCCTGGTCATCATCTGATCGCCTACTTCCAAGCTAACGACAAATCAGTACCGCGCACAAGACGCACCGTGGTTCAGGCTTGGTCATGGAATCGTTCTTGCGTATATCGCTATCGGATGGATATGTTCCGCAGCTTTTTTAATCCTCTTAAAGCTTGAGAACGGGCGACGGGATCGTGGAGAGCGCGACGAGGTCATAGGGCCTGATGATCGCCTGAAGGATGGTGTTATAAAAACAGCCAGGAATGGGAAATACGAATCCGTCGAGGCTGCACGAGCGGACAAAGGCGATGCATGGAGCGGATTTCGATACACGTTGTAAAGTCGAAATAGCCAGTCGTGGGGCATTTGCTACTGACACAGTCAATTGTGTAGCAAATCGGCCGTCGTTTACAGCTGATTACAAAACGATGCGGAAAACGCACGTCGAAAATCCGTGTGGCTGTGTGAGGACCCCGGTGCCACGTATCTGAGTGAGAGTGTAACCGCTAGCGAAAGCTTACGCTGCATCACACCACATTGTTGCCCTCCCCTACTCGTCCTGAGGTGAGAAATTATACTTCACTGTTGCTCTAACTATCTGTTCAGCCATAAAGAAAGGCAAAGGCAAAGGTAGTACCACCATGGAAGAGAAGATTATCCAAAGAATGGTTGGAATCATCACATACTTGTGACATTTAATGTAGAGCTCATGCTGAATCTCGTTGAGGTAAACAGTACAGCAATGTTTAACTAGTCTGTATAAATTGCATATCTGTCATGTTGAGAATTTGCACAACGACCGACAACGTGAGAGTAGGTAAAGGGGAAATGACACCATAATTTGCATAGCACCTGAGAGTTGTACATATATACAAGTGACTTTTTGACACCTGGAATGCTACTGATTTTTTTGACAGTGTAGCCCTGGTTATAGAGGGCTGGGATATGGGCTTTAAGGTCAATGGACAGTCGACAAGGCATGGTGGATTCAATGGATCGACGGCGAGCAATTTTTTTCCCATGCACGATTTCACTCAGATGCATGCGGGGTCCTCACACAGCCACACGAATTTTTGAAGCGCGTTTTCCGCATCGTTTTGTAATCAGCTGTAAATCATGACCCGCAAGATAGTGCGCGAGGATTTCATGAATGAGTAGCGGGAGTGTAAAAAAGTAGAGAGCACTATTAGATCTAAAAGTGTACGTAGCCATCATGCCCCTCTGCATAATTATCACCACCTAGAGTCTTGTATGGGCTTCGAAGCAGTGACAGGTGCTGGCGCCGGTTCTTCTGAGCCGCGAGGGGCCTCTTCAAGCGGAGGGGGAGCACTTTTCTCACTTCCACGGTTCTGGTCAAGCCACTTGTCCATCTCGTCGGCTCTACCTACGAAAGGACGCTTGCCCAACAGGTCAATCATATCCTCACTGTCAAGCAACGGTCAAGTCCAAAGCCCTTGTGATATGCAAACCAGGTTCATACCGAGTGATAACCTCCTTCTCTAGTAGCAATTTAGCAACTTTCTCTACATCGTCGCGGTGACGAGTGAGGAGCTCAGTTGTCCTCAGATGTGCAGAGCTAGACATATGTCATGAGTAATAAACTCGGCCAAAACAAGAGAATGAAGTACGTGATCATCTTCCGGACTTCAGCGTCAAGCATTTCACCTGTCTTTTCGCTGAATGGTTTTGTCCAGCTCTCTTTCTGGCCCTCACGACCGCCGTAGCTAACTGGCCCGATGATCGTGTTCATGCCATAGTTAGCACATGCTTCGAAGGCCATGCGTGTGATCTTCTGAAGGTCATCCTGGGCACCCGTTGTGATGTTCTCTGGGCCAAAAAAGATTTCTTCCGAGACACGTCCACCGAGCGTCATGCAAATTCGATCCATCATTTGCGGCGTGGAGAGTAGGTACCGGTCTGGGGGCAGATACTACAAAAATCATATCAACAAAAGCCCCAGCGAAGCGTTTCGAAACACTCACCTGTGCGTATCCCAGAGCCCCAACGCCACGGGGAATGATGCTGACTTTAAGCAGAGGGTCAGCATGCTCCAAGAACCAACCACAGACAGCGTGACCGGCTTCATGATACGCGACCGTCTTCTTCTCTTCCGGACTAAGCACCCTACTCTTCCTCTCTAAACCAGCAATCACCCGCTCAATGGCGCTGTCAAAGTCATCTTCGGCGACAAATTCATGGCCCTTGCGGGCTGCGTGAAGGGCAGCCTCGTTGCAGACATTGGCAATATCAGCGCCGGAGAAGCCAGGAGTGAGAACAGCCAGTTTCTGAGCCAAAGCAGGCATATCGGAGAGCTCTTGTGTGAGAAGGAGCGGCTTGAGGTGCACCATGAATATACCCTTTCGGCCAGAAACGTCGGGTCGGTCGATGGCAATATGCCTGTCGAACCGACCAGGACGCATCAAGGCCGGGTCGAGGACATCAGGACGGTTGGTACCAGCAAAAACAACTACATGCTCTTGGGTGCCGAAACCATCCATCTCCACCAATAGTTGATTGAGGGTGGACTCTCGCTCGTCATTACCACCGAAGCTACCGCCCTTGCCGCGAGATTTGCCGATGGCATCGATTTCGTCAATGAAGATAATGCAGGGTGCGTTCTTCTTGGCGGAGGCAAAGAGATCACGGACGCGAGACGATCCGACACCGACGAACATCTCGACGAATTCAGAACCGGAAACGGAGAGGAAAGGAACGTTTGCTTCGCCAGCGGTGGCCTTTGCAAGGAGTGTCTTTCCAGTCCCGGGCGGACCTGATAAGATGGCCCCGCGGGGGATCTTTGCACCAAGCCTCTCATACTTTGCAGGGTCCCCCAAGAACTTGACGAACTCCATGATCTCCTCCTTGGCCTCGTCCATCCCAGCGACGTCCTTGAATTTGACTTTGACGTCGGTGTCCTTGTTGAACAACCTGGCCTTGCTCTTTCCTATATTGAAGATACCACCTGGCCCACCACCAGCAGAACCGCCGGCTCGCCGGCTCATATAAAAGAGGAGGCCAGCGAAGAGAATGGTAGGTGCAAAGTTGAGAAGGGTATTTACGGTGGAAATTTCATCGTGGTAGGCAACAGGTATGCGTTCGTGACTTGGGATGCCGAGCTCATTCTGAGCATCTTCGAGCTTGCGCTCGAATGCCTCGACGCTGCCTATGGAAAAGTAGTAGTCGCCACCACCAACGGCTGCAGAATACATGGAACCTGTTGCGTTGGAGTGAAGCTTGATGCGAACTTTTTGACGATTAACGACGATGAGCTTGTCGACGAGAGCTTTGTCAAGGAATGCGGTGCGAAATTCCTGCCAAGTGATTTCGCGCGAAGAAGAAGAGGAAGAGCTGCTCAAAGCGTAGACGATGACAGCGGTGGTGGCCAGCAAAGCAAGCTGATTGGGATTGAAGTTGCTGTTTGGGCCGCCCGGAGGGGGCTTGGGACGGTGGGGCTCGTCGTCCTCGGCATTGGGCTGCCTGGAGGACTGCTGGCGTTGGGACTGCTGGTAGCGCTGGAAGAAGCCCTCGAGACCCTTGGGGATGTCTACGCCGGGGCTCTGCGTGGCCGGGTCGCGGGCTCTTGCCTTGCCCTTGTCGGAGTGGGGAGCGGGGGACGCGAAGGAGCGGGCGGAGAGGGGGAGGGGGCGACGGTCGAGGGCGCGGACGAGACGGAGAGAGCGGGAAAGCATGACGGCCGGGCGAGTCGATTCCGTGAGCAGTCAGTAGTAGGCTACTTAGTCAGCGCCACTACTACCAGGTATTAGTAAGCCGCCTCCACCTCGAACGCACAGCAGAACCTCTCCCTGTCCATCAGCGCCATCCCCTTCCCGTCCGGCGCCCACCGCACGGCCCGTGTCTCGTACCTCGCTGCGGCAGTCACGTTTACCCCCCTTCCATACTGAACCGGACCACTCACCGCTCGCAGGCACTCCAATGCACTCCGCCATGTCCTCCTCGTCTCCTCCCTCTCCCACCCACTCGTCGCTCCATGTGAATACGCTCTGCGTGCCGCAACACATCGCGAGACTCCCCTTGCGCATCGGGTTCCACCGTGCGTGCACCACCGGCTTCAGATGCATCAGCACGCACCGCAAACGGGGGACAAATGGCTTCGACGGGGTCGGAAAGTCGTAGATGTGCACCGCATTCGGTACACTCTCTGTCCTCGGGTTCAACACTCAGTTCTGCAGAAACGGACAGCGTTACCATATCGGACGAGCAACAGCGTGCCTGTCTTGTTCCACTCCAGCTGCAGAGCCCCCGATTTTGGATTCGGCTTGCTGAGATCTGCCTTGGTCAGACTGATGGTTTGTGGGCCGTCGAGTCGTTCATCTGCGTCGTCGCCATTCAGTGTCATCACCCATGGACTCGAGCGCCGGGAAAACCTCACACGACAGGAACCCTCTCCCTTGTGTCGCCTCCAACCAATTCGCAGGCTCCCGCCAGAGCGTCTGTTACCTTTCGCGTTAACGGTATCTCGGGACCAAACGGTCAACGCACTACACCGCCCGCAATCCGGCTGGATAGCTCCAGTGTACATGACACGGACCACGTCAGGCTGTCGAGGATATGGACCTAAATGGCGTCGTCAGCCGCCTGTCAGGCCAGCCACTTCGCAATTCTACCCACTTTGTCATCCCACCCACCGACCGCGAGGAACATCCCGCTCGGATGCCAAGAAACCGAGCGAACCCCGAAACCCGGATCAGGGCTCGGTGAAAACGTACCTTGCAAATCTCCTGCCAGCGAGAGAATGCTTACTTTATACTGCATCAGAAGGAATCAACGCCATGTGTACTCGCTGTTGGAATAACGCACTTCCAAAATGCCTTCCCACACTGCAACATAGTTTCCAGTGGGTGATAGTGCAAGGGAAGACACGTTGGTTGTGGGGAGTGGGAAATGCTACGGATCTCTTTTTCGTCACATGAGCTTCGAAGATCAAGAAGACACTTGAACACACCCGCACAAGTCTGAATGAGTCGGACACGTCGTAGACACCAAGAGTATCTTTAGATCTATGCCGCTCAGCCAATATAAAATACCGAGCATCGGCCCGGAATGCATAACCTATACGATGGTTTGCCAAACACCAAGTAGCCAGAACTTGACGAAATACCTCTATCAGGATGGATAGGAAATTGTATGTATGTGGCAGCCCCGGTTACAATCGACCAGATGGTGACTCGCAGCTGTTACAAAGGTGGTTGACACGGGAAAGCGCGACGATGCAGGCATGCTTACACCCCATTCTGAAAAGCAGAGTATGTTTCGGCCATCGGGTACCCATTCTGCTTTTACGAGACCCTCTGCGCCAGTCTCGATACGGGCGGTCCAAGTTTCATCCCGAAGCTTGAAGACCTGCACGGTGCCTCTTTTGGCCGAGGCTGCGAAAAGGTATTCAGAGTCGCAGGACCAGCCAGCGTGCGATATTGAGCAGTCGGGTTCAGCAGCCGTGCCAGCGGTTCGCGCGGACGGAGTGACCGACCACGTGCGGGTGATTTGTAGAGTGTCTGTTCGACGGATAACGAGGACGTCTTCGACGGCGTTGAGGATGAAATGAGCACCCGGACTGAAGCAGACGATGTTTGCCGATTGCTTGTAGATTTCCGTGAAGTCCATTGATTGATGACCCAAACCTCTTGCGGTGTTTATTAGTGTCCCGAATAAGGAAATTTTATCTTGCAGTCGCGAATGTACAGCTTGCGGACAACGGCCACATTGATTCAAGATGCCACCAATGGCCTTCTCTGGAGTCGTCACCAAGGTTGGTTGCATGAACAAAACGGCGACCGTGACGGTGTACAGAAATGTCGTTCACAAAATAACGGGCAAAGTGAGTACGAAACTAACGAAAATGCGTATTTGATCCGATTCTCTCAAGCGCATCGAGCGAACCACGAAAATTCTGACGCATGACGAGGATAACGGTGCGCACTTGTGGGAACGTACTCGTGGGTGCTGCTGACGCCCTGTTAGCGCTGCGACTTCACGACAAGGTGGTGATTCGCAACTGTCCTCCCATATCGGCTCGCAAACGCTTCAAGCTCGAGAAGATCATAAGTAGTCCGGAAACCGCGCGCGAGTTGGCGGAAACCGAGCCTGTTTCACAACCATAGTGGTGTGCGTGTATTTGGATGACCGACGGACAACGTATTCAACTTAGCATCCAGATTCTTCAACTGGCACGTGTTGGTATTGCATAGCAAGATCCTTTAACAAGGTTTTGCATACAGACCTCTCTTGGTGATATAGATCCGTTAGCATACCTCGAGCTTGAGAAACAATTTGGTCCATTTCATCGTCGACTCGGCGCACAATCCGCTTTTCCAACCTTCGTGCCTACGCCCAAATGATGCATATCTTCACGTTTGGAGACCTGCATAAGCAGTCCATGACTCCAGGTTGCGGTGCCTCGCTGGTATACTTCCCAAGAGGCAGGAACTGCATGGCACCCAAACCGAGAACGGAAAGCTGATGGGTAGATTGACATTATAACTGCGTACGGTCGAACTACAGTTCACCACACAGATATCAGCGTGCTTCTCTTCCCTTGCATCTGAATCTCCAGACCTTACAAGGCTGGCAGTGCTCCCGTGCTCGGAACCGGACCTGGACGACTCAGACACGATTCGAAAGGTGCTGTCCCATATATCATCCATCAGCGTTCCATGACGCGACCAGCTTCACCATGCTCGGCACTCGACCCGATTCCAATGATGTGACTAGGACAGACGCCTGAGTGCAATTAGACCAGTGTCCTATCTAACTCACCCGAAACCCTGTCCTTTTTCCCAAAAATTCAGACCATCCTGAACAAATTGGTTTAGCTTGGTGACGCTGACGGTGCCGGCAGTTGTGCTTGGAGATCGACCAGCTAGAGTGCATGAGTGATAACTAGAAATTGACCGATCGGGCAACATACCTCGACTTTCTTCTTCTCTATCTGCTCTTCTGTGTCCTTGATCTGAGTGTCGACGCGCTTCCTACGTTGCCAGTGAGACAAGTACTGGTGAAGGCGACTGGTGGACGCACATCTCGCTCTGGATGAAATCGAGCCGTGTGTCGACATTGGTGCGCGCTTCGGTGTGGTGTTGAGGCACAAGGACGGAGCCAACGAGCTTGTATACCGTGTTGGTTGGGGCGAGGTTTGCAAACTCCTGGAAGTGAACTTCGTGAGTGCCGGCGAGGGGCGAGGCAAGCATGCACACCTTTTTGACCATCTCATTTTCAGACAATTGCGCGTCAAGCCGTGTTTTCTTGTCGACCAGGGCGGCGAGATCGCTTTGCAATTTCTGGTATTCGGCCGACGTTGACTGGAGACGCGCACCAAGCGACATGGGAGATCACTGGGCGATAAAATAGCGCCGCTGGCCACATGGACACGGATTCGGAACGGAAGCCGGACCTCCCACTGCAATGATGCGGCTCAGGTCGATATTATATATACATGGCCACCCACGGGGAAACGCTGGCAGATCTTTCTCGCTGGCTGTCTCCCCCATGCCTTCCCTCACCGTCGACTGGAGCAAAGTAGACCAGCCAGGACTCGTCTTTCAACCCTTCGCCAGCCGGAGGTCTCAGGTTTATGGCACCAAAGGGGTAGTAGCATGCTCCCAACCTCTTGCCGCCGAAGCGGGGCTGGAGATTCTGCGGCAAGGCGGAAATGCAGGTGCGACGCCAATCACGTCGGTCGACATCCCTTGTCCCAATCGCTCATCTTAATCTCAAACCTCAGCCGACGCAGCCGTGGCGACTTCCGCCGCATTGAATATCACAGAACCCAGTTGTTGTGGCATCGGAGGGTATGTTGCATGTTCTTGTCTTGTGCAGGCTCTCCATTTTTTTTCAAGCGACGCATTTTGCCTCTTCTACGATGCACAGGCCAAAACGGTCAAAGCCTTGAACGGATCAGGACATTCACCTGCGAAGCTCACCTTAGACTACGTGAGACAGCACGGAATCAAAGGTGGCCAGATTCCCTTGTCAGACCTTAATGCTGTGACCGTTCCTGGTATGATTCAAGCTTCTGCCTTTAGTTGCCCACCAATACTGAAGAATCAACAGGTGCTGCGGCCGCCTGGATTGATACCGTCGAACAGTTTGGCTCAGGAATGGTATCAGTTGCAGAGGTTCTGGCTCCCGCCATCAGGCTCGCAGAAGAAGGGTGAACCAAATACCAGCTTGACTGCATACCTATTCACGTTTCATTTCATTCAGGGTTCCGGTCTCAGAGATTAACAGTTATGCTGTACGATCAGATGACAGTCAAGCAATCTACTTCAGCTGACGTGTTCGATACAGTGGCAGCGCTCTGAAAAACTCATTCGAAATGCATCTCCGAACGGCGACGAGATGCTTCTCAACGGGAGAGCTCCACTTCCAGGACAGATCATGAAATTTCCCAACCTCGCACGGACTTTCCGAGAGCTCGTTGAACATGGAAAAGATGGTTTTTACCAGGGCCGCGTCGCAAATGCGATTGTTGATCTCATCAAAAGCAAGGGTGGTGTAATGGAACTCGAGGATCTCGCTGCTCACAAGACATCTATTGTCGAGCCTATTCAATACACGTACGCTGGTGATGTCACAGTGTACGAGGTAAGATGCACCTTATGCTGTTGATCCACGCTCAATCACTGCACATTGCAGTGCCCCCCCAATGGCCAAGGTGATATTACTTCGTAGTAGATGTGCTTTGGGCTTAGAATGCGTTTAGGTATCACGGCACTCCTTGCCCTCGGTATTCTGGAGCAGATTCAAGTACAAGGGAAAACAAGGCAATTGTTAGAGCTAGAACACAACTCCGCGGAGTATCTGCACACTCTCATCGAGGCTATGAGGTCCGTACTGGCTTTTTTATTTCTGCTTCAGCTTTTTACTCATCTCATGTTCAGGCTCGCATTTGCAGGTGAGTGCCTTACATTTGACCATTTTGGTGCCCTTCAATTATGGTGGCCGACATGATGAAAAGACAGTCAATACTACGTGAACGATCCCGAATTTAATTTCATTCCCGTAAACAAACTACTAAGCAAGGTCTCTCAATGGTCATTCTCCACAGTCAACATGAATTTAATTTTCTGAAAGGAATATCTCGCTTCTCGCGCCCAGCTATTTGACCCGACGAGGACTAACCCTCGGGTCGTCCACGGGAATCCCGTGAATTCCTCCGACACTGTCTACTTCACTGGTATGTACTGACAATGCATCTATGCAGCCTGACCAACTGCTCTTTAGTTTCCGATCAATGGGGGAATGCTTGCAGTTACATACAGAGTAATTATGCTGGTATGTCGAAATGCGCTCCGGGTATGCGTTACACTCATCTAGTTTTGGGAGATAGGTTTTGGGACAGGAGGTATCATGCACGCCCATCAACTCAGTTGACGTCGACTCACTCTTTATGAAGCCGTGCCGAAGGGGTGTGGATTTACCCTTCAGAACAGGGGTTCAGGGTTCGTTCTTAAGGAAGGACACCCGAACTGTTTACAGGTGAACCTGGAGTACTACTCCAAACGGTATGAAGTTCATGTTGAGCTTTCTAGGGCGGAAAGCGGCCGTACCATACCATCATTCCTGCGATGGCACTTAGAGGCGACGAACTCTTCTTGTCGTATGGAGTCATGGGAGGTTTCATGCAGGTGAGGAAGATTAGAAGCGCAC
Organism: Tylopilus vinaceipallidus; assembly: GCA_038089215.1. Classification (NCBI taxonomy): domain Eukaryota; kingdom Fungi; phylum Basidiomycota; class Agaricomycetes; order Boletales; family Boletaceae; genus Tylopilus; species Tylopilus vinaceipallidus. Next base: position 70,101 of record JBBPKK010000014.1, read on the forward strand.
GACACCCTGCTGAAATTCCCCACCAGCCCCAAGGTCACGTCCAGGTCCTTCTGAACATCCTTCGTGGATTTACGGCACAAGCCGCCCTCGATGCTCCCCGTTTTTGTATTTCTGCAGGCACTCCCCAAGACGATGACACGGACGACGAATTTGGTGTTGTGAATAGCGAAGTGTACTTTGAAGATGGTATCGCTCCCGAGACGGTTGCCAGACTGAGAGGTAAATATGTCTCTAGGGAGGTTCGCAAATCACTGAACGTTGCTTTTCAGAAATGGGGCATGATGCCAGGAGCCTCGCAGGTTTCGCAAGAGGGATGATGGGCCGCGGACAGATTATACAAAAGATTGTAGATCTGTCAGGCAGGACTGTCTGGGCGGCAGGTTCTGATCCCCGCGCAGATGGTCACGCAGTGGCACAGATCTAGCAGCATGAAGGTCAAGGTCGATCTAACAATTTCGAATATATGTACTCGTAGCCGTACTGGAAGAACACCTATCGTTAGAGCATCCGCTGGCGCCGTTCATTTCCCACTGAACATGTGAGAGCGACGACAGACCATGAGGAATATCACCTTACCTGCTTGTTGTCGTCGGAATTCCCGCAATGCGTAGCTCTTGTCGGGACCTTCAATCTGCCCCCATCCTGCGAGAGGTACGACAATCGCGGTAGCATTATCCCATGCGCCCAACTCTTGAGCAAACGATAAAATGCGATCTGCTGCCGCTTTGGGCGTAAGGGCGTCCCTTGTAAGGTCAACAATTTCATCGTCGGATAGGGTTGAAGAAATGCCATCTGAAACAACCACCATCGACGCCCAATCCCGACCTAAGTAACAATGGCAGTCAGACCGAGAAAGTTATGGAGTTATGGAATTACATACCTTCCAGCAGTTTCGCACGGACCTCAGGTTCGGGCGTTACACCGAAAGGTTTGAATTTGAGGTCTCCCAGACTGCAACCAGTCAACAAACTGTTCAGCGACACACATGTTTGACCCACGCTCTCGTGTTGGCTAATGCTCCCATCCATCTACACGTCCGTGTGAGTGGGTCACACAAGCACAAAGATAGCTGCCACGGACCGGGACTCGCCAAAAGAATCGGTAATTAACGCGGAACCCATCATACGTCGTAGCCGAGTAGCTTCTACGCGTGAATCTGGATGATGGTTTTCGGTCATGGGATGCACAAAGCCGCCCTTTCTGGAACATAGCAGGACTCGTGCATCGCTGGTGGACCAGTCAACTCAATTGATTATCATGGGGCTTTGTCTCACCCACAATGCGCCACTGTGAGCGCAAGCTTCTCAGAAGAAAAAAACGGACGGGCAGGATGGTCCAGGGAATGGAGTATGGCCACGGAGGCCGTTGCTCCACACATCTTGGCCTCGCTTTCTATAGATAATAACCTGTCTGAGCAAGGTCAGCACGTCGCGAAGAGCGACGGACCCGTCCTTACCAACTTCAAAAAACGCCTGGGTAGCACGGGCCTCTAGATCGAGCGGGGGAGAGTCTTGGGTGTGGTGAGTCCACGGTGCAAGTGCACCACCTCTGAACCTTTTAAAATAGCCGCCTTGGTCTTTAATCCAAAGAAATAACTCGGGGATGTGAGATTTGTCAACCGACTCAAACAAACCGTGCAGCTCTTGACGCAGATATTGGGAAACAGTAGAACCGCCATGCCTGCGGATTGCTCGTGCTCTGTGGAACATGACCGGCATTGGCTGAATCAACATACCCATCATAAAGTCCTACAAAGACGACCTGGCGGGCGATAGGATCCATGGTATTTTCGGGTTGCCACTCGATACCAAGGGTCTTTTTGATGCTCCGGAGAAGGCCCTCGGGATCTAGGGAAAGAGCGGCAATCGCGTAGTAGTCTTCCTGATGGCTGTGTGAGGTCTCAATGACGAGAAAGTCTCGTCTACGAGGGAACACACCCTCGATCACCCCTCGAAGTGGCAACACCAATTATATTTGGTGAATGCAGAGGTATTCGACCCATGCCACCTATTCAGCGTGAAATATGAGGACGGGCACAAACGGTCGTCGTTCGAGCGAACTGACCTGAAGTGGAAAAGCGGATATAGTCATGATAGAGCCGGGAGCAAGTTCGGGTTGAAGGCCATAAGCTGAGCAAGTTCGAGGACTTGGGTAACCGGAAGAGTAGAGAAGACATTCGTTGTGCGCATGGACACTACTACCACAGCCAGCATTGCCTCACTACCGTGGCAGATGGGGTCGACTGATCCGCCTCGAGGACCGGTCGCGGGCGTTCTTGAGCTTGGTGGGAATATGTGGCATTGGTTGGTTGCCTGTTACCGAGTCCGTCCAGTTTGGCTCGTCGACCGTCTGCGTCATTTCAGCCTTACGGTAGCACGGACCCTCTGTGAGGGACTCGCCGTGCTCTCGGCTTGGTGTGGTAACTTATGGGATCGAGCCAGTCCACGCCAAAGATCACAAAGCAAGATTGTGCCATCCTCGAGTGCGCCCCCTCTCCCGTGTCTGCGCAATGCTCAACTGTCTTGCAGCCTCAAATTACAGCGTGACAAGTTGAAGCAGTATCAGAAAAAGGTGTGCTCGGGCGTCCATTTCACCAACTCTATCCCGAAAGCCCTTTGTGGCAGATCCAGGTCATCCTCGATCGCGAACATCAGATCGCCAAGGCCCATCTTGCGGCAGGCGAGAAGGACCGCGCTGTTATAGCCCTCAGGAGAAGAAAATACCAGCAAAGCCTTCTTCTCAGGACAGATGAGCAGCTCGCATCCTTGGAGCAGCTAGTCGGTCTAACGTCTTGTTATACGAACAGCGTCCTGACTCCGTCATACAGGTCTCTACAATCGAATTCTCGTTGGTCGAAGTTTCGGTGCTGCATGGCTTGAAACAAGGGAACGAGGTCCTGAAGGAGATCCACCGCGAGATGAGCGTCGAGAGCGTCGAAAAATTGATGGAAGAGACGCAAGAAGCCAGGGAATACCAGCGGGTGTGTCATCCGGATCCAACGCAGCATGCTTAGCTCTCGCTTTATTTTCGCAGGAAATCGGGAACTTGCTTGCGAACCAGCTGACACTAGAAGAGGAGGATGCGGTTCAAGCTGAGCTTCTCGAGCTACAGGCCACAAGTGTAAGTGTTCTTGCTCTCCTTTGGTGGCCCTTCGTCTCAAAGTTGTAGCTGGGGGCTCCAATCCAACCGGTATTGCCTTCGGCACCGAAGGAACAGCCAGTTGTTGTTCGGGAAGCAGGTGATTTTGCGCATTTTCTGCCATCCTCCTCGCTCAATGGCGTACGACAGAACGCGATCCGCATGCGCGCATCCAGGATACCGTGGAGCGAGTTGCGGTACCAGGTTAATTTTATACGAAGATCAAACCGTCTCGTCCTCGTCCGTCATCATTACCCTACAGGCCCATCACTGTAAAGTAAGCAATAGAGCTAAAGACATTGGATATTGCTGTTTGTCGGCCGCCGTCACCACCCTTCAAAGTCACCAAAACCCAATCGCTTTTTCTTCTTAGATTCCTCCAGCAACAGGTCCTTGTCGACTTCTTGCTCGAGGGGTCTCTTATGGCTAAGATATTTTCCGACGCCAGCGCCAGGCGTGCCATTTAAGGATTCATCACCCGAGCCTACCTTGACCCCGAACCAGTTAATATTGTCACCCGGTGTTTTCTGGGCAGTCTTCAGCCCATCACTGTTTGCTTCTGCTCGTCGGGCGAGTTTCTTGGCAAGCCGAGTCTTGTAGGTTTCGAATGGATCTTGGTGGCTGGGCATGGTTACCAGGCCGAACCGAAGAACGTGATGCATCGAACGTACATGATCACTTGGGTTATTCGCGCTGGTTTCGCTGGTCGCTCGGTTCCTTCTTTCCGAGGTAGCTTTTCCAACGTATCTAAAACCTCTTCACCCCCGACCAGTTTACCAAAGACGGTGTGCTTGTTGTCAAGATGTGGGGTCGATTTGAACGTGATATACCATTGGGACCTTGTCAACATTAGCACTCGGAATCAACTTCCGCAAAACGTACACCCACCCATTCGTGCCAGCGCCTTTATTTGCCATCGCAACGACACCTCGGCTGTCATGCTTTGCAGCACCTTTCAGATCATACTCATCACGGAAAGGTGTACCCCAGCATGACTGGCCCCCTGCGCCAGTCCCAGTGGGATCACCAGTCTGCACCTGTGTGAAAAATCAACAAAGGCAATTGATGAAGAGACGAATCCACTTTACCATAAACCCTGGAACTAACCGGTGGAAAAGACAATTTTCATATTTACCCGCTTTCGCAAGCATCAAGAAGTTGTAGCAAGTTTTTGGGGCCTGCTGACAATGAGTGAAAGTAGCATATATAAGCGTATTTCGTGAACCTTTTCACAGTATAATTCCAGGTTAAGAGATCCACCGAGACTTGTAATGACTCGAACATAAGCTCGGCGCTTGCCTACGTCCTTTTCTTTGCCCTTACCCTTCAAAGGGTTTGATATCTCTTCGAACATGAGTTCTTCCTCATCCCAAAGAAGCTTTGATGGTTGTGTCTGAGGGTCCACCGAAGTGGATGTAAGCGAGGCACCAGGCGCTCCAGTGGAATACGGAGAGATGTTCCCTGTGAAATGGTTCGATATTGTGAATGCAAGGAAGTATGGGTACTTGCAAGGGACTGATTTCTTGACTTCCGAAGCAGCCTTCGGAGCGATAATTTTAAGCTTTTCCTCGCTCTTTGCAGCCATGACCATAGCGGCAGCTCCGGTGAGCAGAGACTCGGAAGGGAGCCCATGGGGATTTTGGAGCGTAATCACATCGTCACTAGCACCACTTCAGAAATATGCGAAATATATATATATTCGGACGTGCCTCTTAATCTTGATATCCTCCAAGAGATCCTTGCCGCCCTTTATGCTCTCTGCAAGAAAAACATTGCCGGTCGTCGCAATTGCAACGACATGAGAGTGCTCGCTGAACGGTTTAAATGAGATGGGGTCGTGGATTTCTCCGGATGGCTTGCGGGAGTAGTTGAGCTTGATGAGGTCGTTGGGGAGAAGGGGCTCTTTGGTGATTGGGTTCGTGTTGTTATGTTGCCTTGAAGGAAAGGACGTAAGATAAAAACGTTGACTCACGGGACAAGGGGAACCTGCTTTAGCCAAGGGATGATGTTGACGAGGTCAAAGACGAAGCCAGTTCCGTCCTTGTTGCGTGCACAGACAGGGTGCTCGAATGGCTGGAAGGAAAGTGCGCAGCAGTCGAACGGCGTCTGTGCTCTGGCATGCGGGACTTGTTGTTTTCTGTTGAATAGAGGGTTGAGAAACCGGGAAAGGGCACTGGTGGACAGTATGCGCACGCCTTGTACCCCGAGGACGAGGCTGAGTGTTGACCGAGGTCACCCGAGTGCTCGGCATGTGTGATATAGAGCTTGTTTGAGTTTCCGTGGCCCATGTCGCTAGTGGGTGAAACAAAGAAGATAATAGAGCTCCGCAACTTGCGACCTGTACTGCACCGCGCCGATGCTCCGCAGGTCCATCCGTAGCATCCACCTCGTCGCCCCGTGCGCCTTTGGACACAGCCCGGCTGCCACGCTCGACGTCGAGAAACCACCACCCTCCCCACCGTCTCTGGCCAGGGTCACGAAGCGGCAACAAAGTGGTCTTCATCACCACACCCGAGACGTCTCAGACTCAGATGTCCTGTTTTTTAATCAGCGTCTCGTAGAACTACGACAGGCTCTGTCGGCGCGTGACACGCGCCGCATCTGGGAGCATTGGACACGTTTGCGCGACAAGGGTCTCCTGCCGCTATTTGGACCTCAGCTACGCAGGTATTCGCAGTCGCTGGCAGCCCTCTGTCCGCGATCGACACAAGCTTGGGATACTCATGACCGCAATGTGATTGAAGAAATTGCGTTTTACGCTGCGACCAAGGGAGCTCCCGATGCTCTGGTTGCATACATGGCTGCCCACCTGCGAAGTGGTGATCGCATGGTCACCCTGAATCTATATGAGCGGTTTTCTCGGGCCATCGAAAAAAAACCTCTCTCCCCAGATATAACCACCCCGGAGGAGGTTCATGACATCGATGAGTTGGTGATTGACTTGCCAACTGACTCGCGTCCGCACTCCTTGCACCCCCCTTCCATTCTTCTCGCTGCTATTGTTGCCCACGCCATCGGGGATTCTTTTCACGACGCGCTACATACATACCTCCAATCCCCTGTCCCCATCTCCCCACGGCTTGTAACGGAATTCCTCTCTACTTTCCGTAACAAGCCGTTAGCCAGCAAAGTGGAGGAATACGCTCGCAGGCTACGCATTGCAAGATATGTCTCTGAACCACGTTTCATTACCGCGCGTGCCTCTGCATTCGCTTCCTCTCACGATGCCCAGGGTCTTGCGAAGTTTTATAAGTCTATCATTGACGGTATCTCCGGTCCTGAGCCATACATCGCACCGAGTCGAGCTGGCGTCACACCCCAGACGCCAATAACTCTGAACGAGATCAACTGGGCGACGATCTTGACTGCCTTTCTGCAGTGCAATTGTAAGGACTTAGCTGAGACCCTCTGGAACGACATGCTGCGGTTCCAGGTCCGACCAACCGTCGTCACCTGGACCGCCCTTCTCGTTGGGTACGAGCGCTTGGGAGCACCCGAGGATGCGGAGAAGGCATGGGATACAATGTCATCCATAGGTATAGAACCAACTGCGTCAGCCTTTCGCGCCATTATATCCGTGCTTTTCTCCACTCGCAGACCAGATGACGCAATGGAATACCTGACTCTTTTCCAAAGGAGAGTTGCAGGTGGCATGTCGCTAAATCCAGAGGACATGTTAACATTATACAACAGTGTTCTCCATGGATTACTGAAAAATCGTCGGGAGAGCGATGCGCACACACTATTCCAGAAGCTGCGGGAGGATGGACCTAGGCCTGACGTGGTGTCGTTCAACAGCCTACTCAACCACCATGGCCGAAGAGGCGAGTTCCGCGTCATCTCCAGGATCTTAGACTGGATGAGAGAGGATGGCGTTGTTGGCGATGTCTATACTTTTTCGACGGTGCTTTCCGCACTGCTTAAAGTTGGTCGCACAGATGCCACGGATGCCATCCTCAGCCTCATGCGGAGACAGAACATCGAACCTAACGTGGCGTTTTTCACATCGATCATCAACCATCAGATGGAGGAGGGTACGGTGGAGGGCCTCCGAGGGGCAATGGATCTCCTCCGGAAGATGGAGGAAAATACAGATGTGCAGCCAAACGAAGTGACATACACGGGCATCCTGACAAGTTTACATCGTCATGACTGGGACGATCTACGGTTGGCGCAGCAGTGTAAACACCAGGTATTGGAAGGGATGAAGAAACGGAACATGCAACTTAACCGGGCTGCCTACCATGTACTGATCAAAGCATGTCTGGAGAGTCCGGATGCGGAGGGCACAGAGGAAGGAATTGGGTACTACAGGAAGATGATTCAGAGGAAAATCTCGATTGGTCCAGATACATGGTATATCCTGCTACGGGGCTTAATTGCGAAGGAGGCCTGGAAGGAGGCAGACGCGGTGGTGGAGGAGATGGCCCGTGGAAAGGCGGTGTATGGGGGGCTAGCAGATTTGGTTCGGAGGGTCAGAAGACGAAAGGGGTGGAAGGGGAAAGGAGAACCTGGAGTATATTTCGGTAGCTAGCCTTCAGCGCGAAAATAGAGGCAGTGTGCGGGGAACGTTGCCGAGGAAGAAGGACCATCCGAGACCGAGACGGAGGTAGCGGGCGTACACTGGATGGGGGTGAGGACTGGGGAGAATGACGAGGGGGGGACGCACGCCAATGGCTGGTCTTGCGACCGAGATATTTGCCCAACCAGGGCAGGAGGAGGACGAGGGCGAGCTGCTGGAGCTCCTCAAGGCTTTCCTGCCACTCCTTCTGTGCGAGTGCGTACTCGTCGTCGTCCGAGTCGTAGGACGCTGTGTCGATGGATACGACGGAGGCAGGCATTGATGTAGGTGGCGTTGTTGCTGCCAGACGAGGCGGAGTCGTTTCGGGCGAGCTCCACTTCGTTCGCGTAACACCAGCTTGAACTCGCTCCACCACCTGTAAATGCAACCATGGCAGACCCCGTCCCCCCTCCCTCCAGGACCAGGCTCGTTGGACAGCCTCTCCTCTACGCCATCTCCGTTTTCGCAAGTCTAGGCGTCTTTCTCGTGCGTGTCCTGCCTCTCCTCCAAGCTTCTCCGTTTACCTCCACAACTGTCTAGTTCGGTTATGATCAAGGGTGAGCCTTTCCCCTTCCCCGACTCAGTCCGTCTGTGCGCTCATCCGCCCAAACCAGTGTCATGTCCGGCATCATCACAGGGCCCTATTTCAAGCAATTTTTCAACTCCCCAGGGCCTCTAGAAGTCGGGACGATGGTCGCGGTTCTGGAGCTTGGCGCTTTAGGTGTGTTCATGTCCTCCACTGCCTTCTTCTCCTAATCGCTTCAAAGCTACGTCCATCGCCGCTGGCCGAGTGGGCGACATCATCGGCCGAAAAGGGACGCTCCTCGTCGGTGCCTTGGTCTTTACCATCGGAGGTGCCGTCCAGACTTTTACTACAGGCTTCTACGTCATGATCATCGGTCGCGTCATCAGCGGTTTCGGTGTCGGCCTATTATCGTATGTGGCCCTGATAACTTCCCCTCACTCGTGCTCACCTTCCGCAATCCCTAGTACTATCGTTCCGATATATCAGAGCGAAATTTCTCCTCCAAATCATGTGAGCACATCCCGTGCGTGTCTACACACGATTTCATCCTCGCTTAGAGAGGTGCACTTGCTTGCATGGAATTCACAGGCAACATCGCCGGCTATGCTTCTTCAGTCGTGAGCTTGCCTCTCCAACAGCCCCTCTTTTCACTAATCTTGTCGTCCACAGTGGACTGACTATTTTTGCTCCTTCCTCGACTCTCATCTTTCCTGGCGGATACCCCTTTTTATTCAATGCGTCATCGGAGGCATTCTTACGGTTGGTAGTCTGCTCATGCCTGAGAGCCCACGGTGCGCAGGTTCCGGACGCATGATCTAAAACACACTCAAGTTCTTTCTTAGGTGGTTGATAGATACCGATCAAGATGCGGCTGGAATGCGTGTCATTGTAGATCTTCACGGTGGAGATCCCGATGATGTGCTTGCACGGGCAGAGTTTCAAGAGATCAAGGAGAAAGTTGTTTCCGAAGTAAGTCTGCATCGCTTGTTTGCGCCTTGATTCAATTTCCTGTTCAGCGCGAAATCGGCGAGGGCCGCTCGTACGCAACCATGTGGAGAAAATACAAGCGCCGCGTCCTCCTTGCAATGTCGTCTCAAGCTTTTGCTCAGCTGGTATGTAGCACTCACTGGATCCTGTACCTTAACTGACGTCCCCGTGATCACTGCAAGAACGGCATAAATGGTACGTTGCCATGTTTTGATATATCCCATCTCTGAGGAAAATACTGGTTGGCAGTGATCTCCTATTATGCACGTGAGTCTTTATACCTTGGTTCCGCAAAGTCCTTACCAATATGGCATGCCAGCATCGGTATTTGAAGGTACAGTCGCGCGATGTATGGTAATCATGATTGACCATATTTCACAGAGGCGGGATGGCTCGGACGTGATGCCGTTCTCATGACGGGCATCAATGCCATTATCTACATCCTTAGCACTATCCCCCCGTAAGTCATTCGTGCGTACGGTTTTTGGTTTGCTCATGTCCTGGGTTCAGCTGGTACTTAGTAGATCGCTGGGGTCGTCGAATCATTCTTCTCTCAGGCGCTGTTGTTGTACGCTCCATCACCCTTTCCCTCTTAGATTCCTTTTTTGAATTAGTGGTCTCAGATGGGCATTGCTCTAGGCCTCACGGGATGGTGGATGTACATCGACATTCCCGAAACTCCTCAAGCAGTTGTTGTTTGTGTGATCATCTTCAACGCCGCGTTTGGTTACAGGTAGGAATTCTGACATACAACGTAGTTCTTGCTCATCTCTTTGCAGCTGGGGACCAATTCCATGGTTATATCCGCCTGAGGTGGGATTATTAGCTGATTCAGCCTTGGACTGTCCAATGTGTTCTTTTAGATCATGCCTTTGACCTTCCGATCGAAGGGTGTCTCAATCTCGACTGCGACAAACTGGTTGGTATCTCTTGATTTGCCCATATGTTAGCTGATTGTCCCCTCTAGGGCCTTCAACTTTATCGTCGGAGAAACTACTCCTTACCTTCAGGAAGTCATCACATGGAGGTTATATCCTATGCACGGTTTTTACTGCGCATGCAGCTTTGTTCTCGTGTATTTCTGTAGGTTTAGTTCTATCTTCGTGATAGGTTCATCCTAATGCTGCCCTAGTGTATCCTGAGACTATGGGCGTACCATTGGAAGAAATGGATGCGGTGTTTGGTGAAGGTAAGTCCATCCAACAAGATTGACGGAAGCTAGGTGCGATGATTCTGGTCAGAGGAAAGACTCGATTACGAGTCCGAGCGCGCTTCGCTCATGTCAGCTGCTCAATCCGAGCGCATGTCGGTCCAGTCTGACCGTAGGCCGAAAGTCAACAACTCTGCAGAGAGAGGATGGGTTAGTCGTGTGCTTTACCGTAGCGATAGGAGCACATACCGGCCCATTGGGGATGTTGATGAGGAATAGGAACTCGCGAGGATGGACGGTGAGCAAGCAGGGGAGGGGGGAGAATTACCTTCGGGGCAGCGTCCATCTTTAACAAAAGGCGCGGATGCGACCGGTAGAAATCCTGTGTGACTCGCTTGTATATCTTCCCGACGTATCCATGTCGGTACTACGCTGTCTTGCAACAACAAGGGACGACTGCGCGAGAGGTTGGTGCAATTCTTTCTCCTCGCTGTCCCTTGTAGTACCTTCCGTCCTCGTGTCTTGCATTGATTCCGATCCATCGATTTGTATCGTAGATAAGATAATGTAATTACTGTAAATTGCTGAGTACTCTATTGAGTTCACAATATAATTGCAGTACTATCCTGTCACCTAAAGTGTAGATGTGTAACGCCCGTGCTCGGACGTTACAGAAAGTGATCAGTAATTGGTAGTGGAGACTGACAGGATGCCAGTGGAGCTGAGAGTGCCATTGATTTATCACTGCAACGACCGGACCGCCGCTCGCAGCCGCTAAGCCAAAAGGCAGATAATACTGAGTGCTTAGCACTCGGTACCACAGGTGGTATATACATTAGATATCGGGATCTAAGTAACCCGGAGTGGTTACAACATGATACCTTGCGTGCAAATCCTGCAAACGCACATTGAACACTATATCCCTCCTATTCTACAAGCTTGAAAAAATTGTCAGAGATGCTTTAGTATCTAGTCTAACTAAGCAACAAGATTTAGCTATAAGTAGGAAGCTGCTGCGCTCGCAATCCGACGGACAATTGTGAGATGTCGAAAAGTGGTGACAAGATCATCCCTAGATCCAAAAGATCCTGCCTATAAGGTTTTAAAAGGACACCTGTATATTATGTATTAATACGTGTGGGGCCCCTCTGCCAGGTATAAGAGCAAGAAACTCATTGGACGGTTGTGTAGCGCAAGTATATCACATTTCAGAGGAGAGGAATTGTTACGCTTGACCACCAGCGTGACAAAATTTAATCTTTGGACAAGTGTTTAATCATGTAGCGCCTACATAATCTACTAAAATCATCTGGCAAGGCAGACACGCACGCCCTGCTTGCGCAGGGGGTGTGGGGCTCAGTGATCCTCCTGGACATCCCGGTCTGCAGGGAGCCGTGGAGGGCCACACCTAGTCTGGTGGCAGGGACAAGGCATCACGCAGGATGGGTTCCTAGGTGTTCGCTACTTGGCTTCGTGCGGAGATCGAACATTTGAGAACCCCTTCAAGCTGCTGATCGTGTGACCGGCAGCGTCACAAGTTTTGCAGTGGTAGCGCAAAACATCGAAAGTTCTTTACACCCTTGGAACAAAATACAAACAATGGAATAAAGTCAGGGAGATGTATTAGTGTATTTTACATATATGCTATAATTCAGAAGAGTGCGACTGTTATTGAAGCATTAGACGCGATTTACTGCGTTTTTTGCACTTTGGGTAATAGGGTAAGTACTATTCCCCGTTCGGCACCTATCTACCCCCAATTCGGCACCCAAAAATTCACACCGTTGGAAAGTTCGGACTCCATCCAGCTGTGATTTAAGGTGAGTCCAACTCGACAGGGACTGCAAGCGTATGTATACTAACTCATTGTATTTAATTAAAGGGCACTGGCCTGTGACTATGCAGAACCTATTTCCACAATGATCGAGATGTGAATGAGACAGTGAATGGGCAATTAAGGGAGTGTTATTAGGCATGGGTACATGGCCTTATATCCTGTTTTTTTGTGCATGCACGATATTCAATGAGTGTGCGCGAATTTAATTGTACACACGAGTTTCAACATATGATCACTACATTACTGAAGGTTGTAAGTCAATCATATTCACTCAGGATACTAAGAATGAAAGAATATAATTAAAGAGTCGGAGAATTGTGTCAAAGAAGAGCGAAGAATTCATCCATTGAATGATGGGAGCGAATAATGAGCCATAGCACTGGCCATTGTGCGTGTCAGTGTTGTCCTCGTCGTCCTCAGCGTGATGTACCATGGGACTGGCCACGCACGTGTTGGCATCATCGCCGTTATCTTCGCCTTGAAGACCCTATGCCATTGGCCCCGCGTATGCCAGCGTTGTCTTCACCACGCATGGCACTAGCTATGCATGTGCTGGCGTCGTCGCTGTCGTCGTCTTCACCCTGGCGACCCCGTAGCATTGGCCACACGTGTGCGGGTGAGGTCGTCACGCTGTCGTTGTCCTCGCCATTGTCCACGCAGCGTGGTGCTTGTCATCGTTATCATCTTGGTGACCCTATGGAACTGGTCTTGAGCATACCAGAGGAGGAGTTGTCGTCGTCGTACTCGCCGTGCATGCCGTGGCATTGGTCACGTGTGCGCTGGTGAAGTTGCCGTTGTCATCTTCGTTTTGTGCACCAAAGCGCTGGCCACGTGCGTACACACGCTGTCATCGCCGTCTGGGCCGTGTTCACCGCAGCGTTGGCCGCAGGTGCGCCAGCAGAATTGTCGTCGTCGTCGCATGTGTGCGTTCGTCACCGCCACGTGCAACACGGGGTTTGCCACGCACGTGTCGTCGTAGTCCTCGCCGTGGTGGTGCCGCTGTGGCATCAGCCACACAGAATCGTCGTTGTCTTCGTCTTGGTGATGCCATGGGCTTGTTCTCACTGCTGCCACGGGCGTTGTGACGCATTTCTGTCGCCGTCGTCGTGGTGAGCATCGGCGGGCAGACCTCGCTGTCGTTGTTCACTGCACCCACGGTGGGTTGGGCGGTGGGTGGTCCCGTGAATGCCATTAACGTCGTCGCCGTTATTATGCCCTGGCGTTGGCTACGACGGTGTAGCGTTGTGATGGTGCCCACAAAGTCGGGGGCAAGAGGGCGGTCACCATCGTGGAGGGGGAGAGTTCAAGTCTATGGCGTACCGTACATACTAGTCAATCAAAAATCGCGCGCACGGTCCATCACACGCACAAAAAAATGCACTAAATAAATGTGCAGATATAAGGCCATAATGACTCGCCATGCAATGCCAGCAACTCACTGAGGCTACGTGTTGTGTCCCGACCGCTGTGTTTTGAGGCTGCGCTTCAGCACACACTCGGCGAGTGATGCTAGTGTAACAACGATCCACTTCACGATCTCAGGAACTACATCATTATTTTCATTCGTTCAATTTGGAACTTGTAGTTGTAGTACGAGAACTATGGTGGGTAAGGTTAACAAGTGAGAATGTTGTGTTTTTGCGGGGGTGCCGAATTGGGGGCAGGTGCCGAACGGGCTAGCTTCCAGCTGCGAATTTGCAGAGAGATCACGTGAATCTCGATGTCATTCCGCCCAGCTCCAATCCAACGCTCGTGCGTCAGAAAAATTGTTGCTGGTCGCCCGAAGCAACAAAAAACACGTGATGGCAAGACATTTATTTGCCAATCTCCTGAAGCTGCCAATCAAGGTTCTTTCGAGGCCGCAGGAATTCGACCCTCGATAACCGCGTCGTTGCGCATTGCTTTCCCAAATGTCCAAAAACCAACCGCGATGCAGAGAAAACTCATACGCGCTATAGCTGGCAATCGAGATGTCTTACTCCAAGACTACACTGGGGCTGGAAAGTGTGTCAGTCAGTTGGCCCTACGCGTTTGACGAAGTTAATCATAATACTGTAGATCCTTTGCGGCAATGTTAGCGCTGCTAAGCAAACTGCCCGCACAAAAAGCGAGCCAAGTAGCGGATGAGGGTGAAAACGGTACCGGGGACGTGCTGGCTGGGTTGCTGATTGTGCCGCACCGGGACCTCGCATACCAATACCTGCACTGGGTACACCACATGACTCTGTCTGAAGGCGAGACCCCATGCTCGCTGACGAAGTACGCGCAGGTTCTTGTTCGGCATGTCAACAGGGCGAGGTTGCAAAACTTGCCCGTCCGCATGCAAGAGGCGATCAGATCCGCGTGGTCCGACCAGGACCTCCTGATCCGTGAGCGCCCACGTATCCTCATTGCTACCCCCAACGCGGTACTAGAGCTTATGGGGCACCGACCCGAGGTGTTTCGGCTAGCTACGCCCTCTGTGGTCGTGGTGGATGAGGTTGACGCGCTCCTGCGCATCCCTGGCAACAAGCTTCCGAAAGAGCGCGGAAGAACCTCTCAGAAAAAGGTGGAGAAGCACATTCCGGATCTTGTACAAATCCTGGATGGACTTTACCCCACATTGAAGGATGACCGGCACACGCATCGGCGATCGGGTTCCGTCAGGGATCAGGAGCATAGCAACACTCCTCTAGCTTGCAGACCACAATTGATCATGATCAGTGCTACGCTGCGTCGCAGGTTTCGGAACGCATTGTTCAGTACCTACGGCTGGATGCAGCGCGGGGAGGTGTTGGAGTTGACCAGACAACGCTCCTCGGCTCGACCCGCCCACAGGTTGGATCGGAGTGCGGTGCATCATGTCCTCGTAGTATCGAGGACGGGGGACATCAAAAATATTATTGGCGCTCGTCCATCGCAACAAGAGGTCAGCGGCAACGCGATCTTGTCAGGAAAGGTCATAGCAGATCGAGACGAGGAGGAAAGTGGTATCTTTTACGATGATGACGATGACCCTGAGCTCGTGGGCGACGCGGACAAGGGTGAGTAAGAGCACGTGTTCGATCGTCTATTGAGCCTCATTATCTGGCAGAATTGATACATGCCTCGCTGGCCTTTGATCCTTCCATGTTGGAAGGTGTTGCTGCTACGTTTGCTCTAGATGTGCCCCGTGTCGCACTTTTGGTGTTACCAGCGACTGCGGCTGTGCGCAAGGTCATCTTCGAATTGCGACAGTTGGGTGTCAACGCGCATCCCTTGGATTTGGTGGCGGATGAAGCGAGTCGCACCAGCGTTCTATCGCGGATGGACGGGATTTCAGATGAGAATCCTGTGTTGATCGTGGCGACTCTGGCCACGGTCCGGGGAATTGACCTTCCAGATCTGTCGCATGTGTTCATGCTCGGAGTGCCCGAAGGGCGGTCGGGTGATGCATATTTGCACGTTGCAGGACGAGTGGGGCGATTCGGAAGACAAGGGAAGGTGATCAGTGTGGTGGAAGAACGCAAGGAAGAGAGAATAGGGAACAAGGTGGTAGTGACGGATGACCCCAAGAAGATGTCCATCCTGCTGTCGCGGATGGGTCTCCAGCCTACTAGACTTGAACATTTTGACTAGTACCTTTGACAGAAGGTGATATGAGCAGGGCACCAGTAGGCATGACGACACAGTTCGGAAGAGCGTCGGACGTAAGGCCAAAAATATGAATATCTACTTGGGCATGGAACATGTGCGGTGTGTCCAATTGGGGTGACATGAAACTCGGCGTGCCTGCGGAGGTCGACGTGACACGTTCTGACATACTTTTTTCGTGTCTATGCCCGCACTGGTAACGCAGATGTTTGATCCAAACAAGAGCCGTAGATCCAAGGCTTCCGTGAGGTGGTTGTGAACTTGCGTCACACGGACAGGTCCCCGTGGCGGCTGACTTGCCCGTCTGTGTGTCTGCAGGCCCCCTCGGCTTCTCGTCCTCCCTCCTTGGCTAGACTGGTAGGCAGATCTCCACCGTCCGCTTCCCCTCCACCAACGATGAGGCCCTCCTCCGCTCCCGTGTGTGCCTTCCTCTCTCTTCTCTTCTCGTCTCTCCTTCTGCCCGTCTTCGCTCAGTCCTCTTCAGCCCCTGCCAATTCCACCAGCTCAGCCCAGCCTACCTCCACCACCCCCACTCCCTCCGGAAACCTCACCACCTTTCTTGCGACGACCTCCTACACCACCACCACAGTCAGCCAGTCCGGCAGCCAAGAGATCCCGTTCACCACTGTCGTTCCCACAGTCTACAATGTCACCACTGCAGTTCCATCGCCCACTACTTCAAAGTCGCCCACCCCCTCCCCAGCTCCCATTGTGCTGGCCACCGAAATCACACCCGCGTTTGGCGTCCTAGGTGCTATCCTGATCTTGACAGGTTTGCCAAGTGCTTTTTGGGGCCACAAGAACAGATGGTGCGCAGCGCGTTTCGACCACATCCATTCGCCCATTCACCGTCTTACAGGACTTCCTTCTTTCTCATCGGTTTTTACACCCTGTCCCTTGTTTGCTTTGTTCTCATCGTCAAGTTCGGCATTCTCCCGGCAGTGAATCCTCCGAGCAAAACCCTGCAGGGCATGTTTGTGCTCGCATGTTCTGTAGCTGGAATCATGGGAGGCGCCTTTACCATCTTCTTCTGGAAGGCTACCAAGTACTTTATTGGCGCTTGGGGAGGCTTCGCGTTTGGTTTGTGGATACAATGCTTCAGGAACGGTGGCCTCATTCCCTCCGTTGGCTTGCGCTGGATATTGTACATCGGTATGACCCTTGCGTACCTTACATCTCCGATTTAATCCCTTGTCTAGCGTGCGGTGTGGTTGCTTTTGTGCTGTGCACGATACCCAAGCTTCATTGGCACATGTTACTTCTAGCAACCGCTTTCGTTGGATCATCTGCATTCATTTTAGGCATCGATTGCTATACCACTGCCGGACTCAAGGAAGTGCGTGGTGTGTTGTGGTCTTGCTTGTGTGCTGACACATTCCTTTTCAGTTCTACGTGTGGAACTTGGGTTTCAGCGATTTATTTCCAAAATACACTTCCAGCAAGATTGCATTCCCTGTCTCGCAGACCATGGAGATCGAACTCGGCTTGATCGCTGCGGTAGCCCTTATGGGGGGCGCGGTTCAATTACGCATCCTCCGTGTTCTACAGCGAAAGTTGAAAGAGATCGCCGAAGAGCAAAAGCGCAGAGACGAAGAAGCCGAGCTCAATATGTCTGATCGTTTTGCGGAGCTCGCGAAGGAGAAAGAGGAGT
Source organism: Tylopilus vinaceipallidus (assembly GCA_038089215.1). Lineage (NCBI taxonomy): Eukaryota > Fungi > Basidiomycota > Agaricomycetes > Boletales > Boletaceae > Tylopilus > Tylopilus vinaceipallidus. The sequence goes on from JBBPKK010000014.1 coordinate 87,563, forward strand.
GGGAAAATGACCATCCCTCCTTGACGCATACTCGTGCAGGCAGCGGACTTTCGGGTGTACCTCTCATGAAGGATTTCCCAACGTCTGGATCCAACGAAGGCCGCTCGTCCACATTTACTCTCGTTGGTGCTCGCGCCCGCCATACTTCTGGCGTATCTGACTTTATGGCTGCCCCGATGCCCGAGGACGAACTGAAACGTACCGCGAGAAGTGCTCAGGGTCAGGGAAACCTCCTCCCTCATCTAGACCTCGGGATCGGGATCCAAGATGACGTACCTGCGGGTTTCATTACTGATGGAGAACCGGACATTAGCAAAGAAGCCAAAGAAGCCCAGAGGGCTCAGATTTCCGCCGAGCTCAGCGACCTTGCCCGCAAGGAGGAGCTTCTTGCTGAAATACAGACTATCCGACGTTCCATCGATGCGCTGCGGTCCGAAACACCTGGTGTAGACTCTGATGATTCCCGTTCACGCAAGGTCTCGCTCACCTCGCGCCGTACTCTCAGCTACGATCTCGACAATGCTATCGGCCCCCGGCCTCATACACGACCTCCAAGACAGCCTGATCCGCGTGGTCGTGCAACGTCCATGGAATTGTCCAAACTCATGGACGCACCCCCTCTCGGCGCTTCCATAAGCCGACCCACAAGTGTCCCTTTACCTAAAGATGACGACTGGGATGCTTACGTACGTGACCGCAAACTGCTCCAGCCACCTTCAGGCGTGACTGCGCCAATTCCAACCACGCCTGTCTCAGCCAGCATGCCCAACGCCCAACGTCTTCCTATGCCCCAGGCAGTCACTGAAGCTCTCGTCCAGCGCAAGCGTCGTGAGAGCATGCTCGAGGTCAGCGGCAACGATACCACTCCCAAGGACACATCAGACGAAGATGTGCCTATCGCCGCTGCACTCGCTGGTGTGTCAAAAGTCCAGACGAAGAAGTCGCAGCCCAGGACGACCAATAACATTCCTGCTGTCCTGCTGCAACCTCCTGGTCATGCTCCTGTGTTTGAGCCTCCCCCGGCCAATACTGTCCCACACATCCTCACCCGTGCTCGCCCTGCGAAAACCTCTCTGGATCAGAACGCAAACATTCCTATCGTACTTCCCCCGACACGGCCTCTGAGGGCAGCGGCTGCTCAGGAGACCTCGAACGTGCCCATTATTTTGCCTCGTGGTAACGTTGTCGCTCCCGTTCCTCAGAGGGCCGAGCCTCAGCGTATTGCGACGTTCGAGGAACTTGAAGAGCGTCATAGGCAGAAGATGCGGGGACTGCAAAACCCGATCACTCAAGCCGAGAAAGACTCGGCCAATCTGGCTGCAGCTAAAAGTCGCTGGGAACGATCGATGGCAATCGAGCGAGAGGTGGTGGGTAGACGCCAAGCGGAGAAAGTGGCAGAATTCGAGCGGGAGGAGAGAGCGAAGCGCAAATCGGACGATGGGTCAGGCAAACGAGGTTCAGCAGCAATCGACGAAAGCAAACCTGGCGACCGGAGCCCCAGTACCAATGCATTGAGCATGGGAAAGCTCGCTGCAATCAGCGGTGGGCCCAACGTTCCGTCGAGTTCGTCCAAGAGGCAATCGATGTTGAGAGTCGAGGATTGGCAGCGATACCAGAATGACGTTGAGCTGGGCATCCGTCCAGAACCCAGAAGTTCTAGGCGCGACTCTCGGGTACCTGCCAACGCGACTGTCCCCTTCCCTGGGCAGAGTCGAGCACGTGATGGCACTGGTGACACACGAAGGTCGCCTGGTTTTCTCCGTGACCCTCCTAGCTAGATGAGCGGACAGTCATTCGTCGTTCTGCGATCTTTTTTGACGAAAATTGACTATGAGTTGTAACAATGACTTCTTGATGCCTCTGGGGACTATTGACTTGCGGACTATTTTTTTTCCGAGCTTGCATTGGAATATTCCCTCGTATCTTAGCACCGCTGTTTGACTCATCTACACCTTTTCTTTTCCATTGTTAGGGCATTATAATGCATGCGGCAGAGCGGTCGCCGTCTGCGCCGATCTGTAAGTAGTTGGTATATCTGAAAACGGTCGTGGCCGGGGCCCGAGACGTAACTTTACGGCAACGAATGGGAGGGTGTGGCTGTGTGGGTCCCTGGGTATTTGTGGCTGAATTCACACGGTGTAGCACGTGTTGGTGTGTGAATTTGTCATCGCGTGGACTGCACTTTGAACGACTCACTCTCAGGCTTTCTCGTTTTTTCCCACCTCTGTTCTCAATTCCCACAGCTGGCAGCCAACGTCGTTATCCCTGGCGGGAAACTGTTATGAGGACGTTCCATCCTTTCTCTTCCCAACACATCTCAATGCCCGACGCAGCTCAGCTCGACGCGGGCCTCCACCAGGCGGCGTCAAAGAGTTCGTCTCCCGGCCCTCCTTCCCCGCCTCAGCCATCCCTTGACGTGCTCAACACCCCGCCCGCCGAACATATGGCCCAACAGCTCGCAGTCAAATCCCAGCAACACACTCCCCCCTCCACCAACAACGGCGTCATCAACCATACACTTCCCTCAATGTCCGGCGCTCCCCCCCCTTCCGTCCTTTCTAATCCCGATCCGAGCGCGTCTCTCCAGTCCATCCTCACCGCGACCCGCAAAGACCAGTTACCCTCAGATTCTGCCATCCACCACTGGGCTATCCCCCCTCCCCCTCCTCAGCTCACAGCTTCACATCACGTCACCTTACTTCCTCAAGTAAGTCCTTTCCCGAGCGCTTAAACGCGTCATTGTTTACCTCGCCCCGCGATAAGCCCTCTGGTAGCAAGAACAGTAAGCGCAAGCTTGACGAAGGGGAACAGGAGGATCCCCACCCCAAAATCCGCCGTACCGTCCGCGATCATGTCTCCCAGGATCCGGCGCGCGTCATACCGATGACTACAGTTATGTGTCTCCATGCCGCCGTCGCCCAGAAATCATATGGGAGCGAAAAGCGCTTCCTCTGTCCCCCTCCCATCGTCCATATTCAGGGACCGGTATGGCAGATGCGCTCTCAGCAGCTCTCTATGGGGGTCGTTTCGGAGCAGGGGGAGCGCTCCTTTGAACAGAAAACCTCCCTCGACAACAATATGACTGGTAGTTTCAAGTTTCTTCACGTTACCGGCACCGCCAAGGCCAAGAGCTTCACACTGTCGCTCGATATCATGGATCCCCCGTCGGCCACGGGAGAGGGCGGCGGCGATAATACTGGTGGCCGCGTTTGGGCGTCGTTTGATTCAGCTCCTGTAACAATTATATCTAAGCCCTCGAAGAAGACAGCCAAGACGCGTAACATCTCATCATGCATTCTGGCTGGAGGTCCAGTCTCTCTTTTCAACCGTATCAACTCGCAGACAGTCCGCACCAAATACATGACCATTGATTCCGCCCAATTGTGTGCCAGTAACGTCAGTTGGTCGGCCTTCAATGTAAATGTCGTCCGCCGCCCAGAGGATGCTCCGCCGGTTCACGGTACGTTTTCACGTGACCTGAAAGTATTATGCGTGAATACTCACGTTCACAATACTCCAGGTGGCCATCAGGCCGTGACGTATGGCTGCGAGGTAGTCTTATCTGACACGCTTTCTAACATTGCGACATCACCCCTCGTCATCCGCAAAGTTGACAAAGGCCGGGTCTCCTCCGAAGATGGTGGCCCCGTCAGTCAAATGCAAAAAATAGCACTGCAGCGGGTCAATGCCGATGGCTCGAGACATTACCTGTCTGCTGCTGGCCCTGTTCCTGGCCCACCAGGAGTTACACCATCCACCCCCGGAGTATCATCTCAAAGTGGCACCCACGCTCTCATCTTTTCTTCACCCCGTGTTAAAGAGGAGATGAAGGATGGCGTTCGAATTCTTTGTGATGAAGTGGATGATTATCTGTGCTGGACAATCGTCGGCATTTGTATGCAGCATTTCGCGCATCATTTATGAGCTTGCTTTGCTGATCATTCCCATTGACAGCCAAGTTCCAGTACACGTTCTTCGACGCATTCGGTCAAAACAATTCGATACCCGAACTTCCTATTACACCATTCCCGACACTCTTTACAGCTCCGACCTACCGCCCCGCGAACAACACCTTGGAACTGACGGTGTCTAACTTCTTTTATGAAGATCCGAAGACCAATACACAACAACCGCTCACAGTCTATCTCGGCAATATCGGCCCCCTCCGTGCACGTTGCTTTCCGCCACATGCACCAGGGCCTCTTACGAACATTTCATACGGCGGTGGAATTCCAGGGCCCTCATCAGAAATGTCCTCAAACGATGGGACCGTGTCGGGTGTGCCTTCCAATGTTCCCGGGGGGAGATACCCCCCGTTGCACACACTGGTGACGGTGGAGATGCCTATACTTACAGAGGTTATCAAGGCACTCCAGGAAGACGTCATGCCCTCCAACGCGTTAACCGCTGACGGTGCGACAATTGGACCTCATACAGCTTCATCTGGTAGCGAAAGCGTCGCAGCTGCCCAAGTTGATGGACCGAACGGTGGTGTGCCCCAGACGGCTGACGGCTCTCCACAGCCAGCAATCGCTGGTAGAACCCTGCCTATTCTATTCATCAGGGCTTCAGATGGGGTCGGCTACCATTCCGGACGAACGATAGCCTGCGAGAATGTATTCCAATCTATGGATCTCAGCGGGATGGCCCCCAGTCATGTTCTCACGCCGCCTGGAGGACCGACAGCGGATCCAGGTTGGCTTGCTGCAGCTCAAGCTGCAGCGAGTGCGGACGGGGGCTTGCACGGGTGGACACTGAGAGTACTGTAAAGTTAACCACGGCTGTTGTGTTACTGTTCACTTTCTGCCTGTTTTTCACTATATACGTTCTGCTTCACCCTCATTTCAGGTCCCGCCGCCGATATCATTGTTGGTCTGGCTGCTTAACCGAAGAACGAGCTCGTTGCGAATGGGAGATGGATTGATATATGTCGTAATGTTATCGCAATAGTTAACACGTTCGTCGTGCGGGCGCAGTCACGTCTGAAGACGATTGGTGCGCGAATGTCAGGTGGCCTCGGGTCAGACTTGGAAATCGGGGCAAGGGAGATAAAATCGCACGACAACATCGACGCCACTCATCGGCTCTTGCACACTGCCTTCGCGCCAGCGTTCACGTACAGCACCAGGGACAAGCACCAGGTAAGTCTTCCATAGCGCCGGCCTCGTGCAATCGATAAGACGGGTTGGATATGATCTCCCCTTCTTCTCCTTTAAACTTTTCCACCATCAGCCGTCTGTCTCCCAGAGGTGCTGAACGTCTCTTGTTCTCTCTCCACCGCAGAAAGTCGAGACCAGCACATCTTCGATTCCTCTCTGCCCCGACTGACAAGCCAACCATGTTCACCTACGATGGTATCCGCTCTCAGCTGGAGTGGAACTCTACCCTAAGCCCCGCAAAGGCCATCCAACCGACTGCAGAGACCAAGTTTCTTCGCAAGGTACGTCACTTCCTTTGGGATCGTATGGAGAAGACTCATGCGACTCCCTAGACCTCCATCATCGCTACGATTGGTGCGACTCTGGCTCGGTGGTTTCGTCAAAGAGCCTCATGTCGTTGCAGGACCCAACACAAACTCCGTCGAAAAGCTTGCCGCGTTGAGGCGCGCAGGTGTCAATGTCGGTGAGTAGCCTTCCTGGCGACGTGATCGTGTGCCCGCTCACATCGCGATGAATTCCAGTTCGCATGAACTTTTCTCATGGCTCGTATGACTACCACCAGAGTGTCATTGACAATACCCGAAGGATGGTCACCGGTGAGCTGCTTTTTCCGCAGCTCGTGGTCTGGTGCTGAGATATGCCTTAAGCCGAGCCTGGGCGTCCTGTTGCTATCGCTCTGGATACTGTATGTACCTGAACGCGTTCGCGATCAATAGATTGCACTCATTGTATCGCAGAAAGGTCCCGAGATTCGCACCGGTTTGATGAAGGATGGGAAAGATGTACGCATATATGCAGGTCTTTGTTGATCTGCAAGGGTCACACCTGCTTTAGATCCCCATCAAGGCCGGACACGAGTTCACGATTACCACGGATGACAAGTACAACGAGTCTTGCGACAGCGAACGCCTTTGGCTGGACTATGTCAGTTCTGTCTCCGACACATTTCGGGTATTCTCACCATTGCACTGTCTCAGAAAAACCTTCCCAAGGTCACTGCGCCGGGAAAGCTCATCTATGTTGATGATGGTAATTACTCCAACACACTTTCTTTCAAGCCATACACTCATTGATGTCTAGGTATCCTATCTCTTCTCGTCTTGTCTATTGACGGCCCCAACCTCCGGGTTCGTGCACTAAACAATGGGACTCTCTCTTCGCGCAAGGGTGTCAACCTCCCGAAGACGGATGTAGACCTCCCGGCACTTTCTGAGAAAGACAAAAAGGACTTGCAATTCGGCGTTAAGAATGGCGTCGACATGGTTTTTGCATCGTTTATTCGCCGTGCTCAGGACGTGAAGGACATTCGTCAAGTTCTTGGCCCCGATGGCGCTAGTATCAAGATTATCGTCAAGATCGAGAACGAACAGGGTGTAGAAAACTTTGATGAAATCTTGCGCGAATGTGACGGAGTGATGGTTGCTCGTGGTGACCTCGGCATCGAAATTCCAGCGAGTCAGGTATTCCTGGCTCAAAAGATGATGATCGCCAAATGTAACGTTGTTGGAAAGCCTGTGATCGTTGCCACGCAGATGCTCGAGGTGACTTCTGCCCTTTTTGCAGCTTGCTTTAGAGCTAATTCAGTCCCTCATAGTCCATGACAGTGAGCCAAATAAATCTTTTCCGGTATTGGTTCACTCAAATTGTCCAAGTATAACCCAAGGCCTACGCGTGCAGAAGTCAGCGACGTCGCCAACGCTGTGCTGGATGGTGCCGACTGCGTCATGTTGTCAGGCGAGACGGCTAAAGGAAGCTATCCCGTGGAATCAGGTACGTATTCTGCATGTCGCAGTTGGGAGCGATGAATTAAAAACTGTTCAAAGTTCTCATGATGGCGGAGACGTGCCTCCTCGCGGAGGCTGCTACTTGTTATCCTCCCCTATATGATGAGCTACGAGCAATCCAGCCTCGGCCCACGGAGACAGCGGAAACTGTGGCGATCGCTGCAGTCGCCGCAGCTTCTGAGCAAAATGCTAGTGCTATTCTCGTGTTATCCACGAGCGGTAACACTGCTCGCCTGGTCTCCAAGTACCGTCCTCTGGCCCCGATCATCACCGGTACGCTGGTTTGAGCATGAGATCATGTTGTTGAATTGACGTAGCGCGACCCGTCCAGTGACTCGCAATGAACAAACTGCTCGCCAAATCCACTTGCATCGCGGATGTTACCCATTCTGGTACACCGAACCACGTGGCGTTCACGAGACTCAATGGCAGAAAGACGTGAGTGCCTGATGCTAAGAATCCTTTGATGGCGTCCTGAACACGTGTTCTCCTCAGGTCGACAATCGCATTCGTTTCGGGTTGAAGAGTGCTCTTGAGTTGAACATTATTAAGACCGGTACGACCATCATCGCCGTACAGGGCTGGAAGGGTGGCCTCGGGCACACCAATACTCTGCGCATTCTCTCGGTCCCGACCGATCCCGCCGACCTTGAACTGCAACCTCTTGGTGCGCATTGAGTCATAGAATGTCCCTGCGACGATGGAGAAATTGTCGCTGTAGATGGTAGTAGATTGAGTGTACAAGTCTAAACGTGGCGGGCTTCGGAATGCATAGCGCACACGGTTTTCCCATCCGGGTCCAGTGTGGCCGACTGAGTCGTTTCCTTTTGCAATGACCCAATAGCCAACTTCACGTTCTTTCCAAGCACCGCGTTTTAATTTCTACTCGAGTCCATGCTTTCATCTCGGTACACAACCGCCCTTTGGCGCGGTTGGTCTACCCAACACTCCGATTCATCCGCTGTCCAAGAAAAAATGAACGCACAAGCCGCCTTCAGACAGTGGTCCATCCCGTTTCCTGCCTCTACACCCGGGTCCACACCACGGCGCGTCCGGGTGAGGCTGATCACTCCCACGCGCGCACGACCTGTATATTGGTTTAATCGCATAGGACTTTTTTCTCGTTGTTGCGCTTTCCTCGGAGGACTCTTCGCTATCTGTGTGGTTCTGATCCTTCTGGGCACTGAGGAGACCACCTGGACTCCATCCTTCAGAGATTCGACCCTCGTGTTTAGCAGAGATGAATTACAGAAAATTTGGCGATGGGAGATAGACAGCGGTCATCATCCAAGCGGTGCAAAGAGTAGGATATCTTCTATTGTTTGAACTGTGCGCTGATGCGATACACACCCGTTGCAGTACCCGAACAGATAGGATTCACCGTCCCCATACTTAATCCCGCCTTTCCGCCCGCTAGGGCGCACACGCTCGTTTCACCATTTACCCCTCCTCATGGTCCCGTGATCACCACAACCCGAGGTATCGGTCCTCAAAGGATATATCACATAGTACAGATGCTTTCTCAAGGTGTTGATGTCGTTGCGTACCCGCCTAGACCGATTCCGGGCAGCATCGCGGACCTGGATATAATACGAGATCACTGTAGTTTTGTTAATGGAAAGGTGAACCACGATTTTCTCGTCCTTTTCCAGCCGAAATCTAAAGGCGGTCAGTATGTCCGTGATTGCCTCGAATTTCTGCGAACAGGTGCCGGCCTGGACAATGGGCGACGAGTACGACGCGGAAATCTGGACAAATTCAAGTATATATACACGGAGAGAGAATCTAGCGCAGCAGATCTACGTTTTCAGCATACTAATATTCCCCTGGTCCCCAGCCCATACCCAAACGCACGGCATGGCTCTAACGCGGGTTTACAAAAGAAAAAGGGATTTTCATGGGAGCCTCCCCTAAGCCTCCCGTCGTCACAGAGGCAAACCTTGGATGCCAGCCCAGCAACGCTTTGCGACCCGCAAAGCCCCCGTATTTTCCACATGTATTGGGCTGGTCCATTCGACGACAAACCATATACGTCCCTGCTCTCGTTTTTGTTCACTCAAAACCTTGGACTTGAACTCGAAAACGATCGTTCGCTAGCATGTCGCCCCCAGATTTGGGTCTGGGTTAACCCTTACCCAGCAGCTGCTACCCCCGCGACTACGGCACTGGCGGACATGTTCCAGTCGTTGAAAACAAACCCCTGGGCTGCCCCCTTCCTGCATCCTCGCTTCAAGGGTATTATCAAATTCAAGCTTTGGAATACCACTGAACAACTCGACGGCATCCCAGAGTTACGGGATGAATGGCGTTTGATGGACACACTTTTCAATTCCGGGGGTGTGTCTGTCAGTGTTATGGGTCCCAACTCATCCAGACCGGCGTCGAGAAGTGCCATGATTGACCGCTTGGGCTCGAAATCCGAAGCATTGTACGACAGACTTTCGGTGATCTTGTCGGATGTGGCTCGATTCATCGTGACCCATCGTTTTGGCGGCATATACATTGACGCGGATACACTCTTCCTTCGTGATTGGGAAGAGGTTTGGGGGTGGCAAGGAGCATTCGCTTATCGTTGGTCTTATCACGAGTATTACAACACTGCGGTGCTCCATCTCAACAAGGAATCCGCACTTGGGTCGTTCTTGTTCCGGACTGCCTTGAAGAACGGTTTTGATTTCCATCCTAGTTCGATTACTCGCTATCTGAAGGATGCATATCTATCGCCACTGTTGGCTCAACTCCCTGACGCACTCTTTGATCCTGCATGGCTCAATGCGGAGGGACTACAGCATGAGCGACCACCTCATCCTTTCTTTACTTCGTGAGTCCTTTCCCCTTGCGCTAAGGAAAATCTGTCGTTAAGCCCAGATTAGTTTTTCCGACTTTTTCAGAACTCCGGCGCATCATGGTGCTGCCCCTATTGCGACAGGTTTTGATGGGTTCTTCAAGGGCGCGTTTTCGTACCATTTTCATAATTCGTGGTATGTGTTCCCCACCGCTAATTGTGAATTCTCACTCACGCGTTCGACACGAGGTGGCGGCCATTTGATCCGGCTCGGCACTGGCCTGATCTCGGGCCACGTTTTGCGGAGGGCGAGCGTGCTGCTAGAGCAGCTGCGCAACCTGACGCGGATCCGGACAATTGGGTAGACGAGATTGAAGACGACAAGGACGATCTCGATTGGGCCACAGTCTTGAAGCGGACGTTTGAACTGTACATCCGAGGTGAACGCCCGAACATGTATGGGGAATGGCTACGTTGGTAGTTGGTGCTTTTTTTTTCGGACTTGTGTCTGGAACATTTTATTAGTGATACTACTGCGGAATGTACAAGAGAGGAAATGTTTTCGCGCGTAGCCGAGGCGATGGAGGACAGGAATTTTCAGCATCTCCTGCGCTACGAGTCGATATCCTCTGACGAGCCTTCGTCCTCGTTGCCGTCCATGGCGTCCTTCAACTATTTTTCCATCCCGCAGCGCGGAAATGCCTACGGGCCAGAGAAGACACGCCTCACCAATGGCCTTCCGACATATTCCTCCGCCGTCCAGGAGAAGATGCATAGACACACCCGCTCCATGTCCTGGACAGTCCCCGTGTCCGTCCCAATCCCCGGCGTGCGGACCCCCGGGCTACGTCTCTTTGTGCCAAACCCCACTCGCATGCAACAACTTGGCTTGACGCGCATTGGTAGGCGACGAGGGCCGCTCATCATCATCTTGCTCTTGATCGCCTCTGTTTGTACCTTCTTCTCCTTCGCCCGTAAGTTCGGTCCCGAGGAGAAGCAGTGGACTCCTCCCTTTGGGGAGTCATCCACCCTCGTTTTTGGCAGGGAGGACATCCAGCGCATTTGGAAATGGGAGATTGCCAGCGGCCACTATCCCAGCAAGAGGGAGAGTAAGTCTCGCCCGAACATCTTAACACTCTGTCCCATCTCTAATGCACCCCACCAGTTCCAGAGCAAGTCGGTTTGACGGCTCCGCCTTTGAATCCTGCCCTTCCCCCGCGGAAAGCCCCCACGATCCCTTCTCGATTTAGACCACCACCTGGGCCTGTAGCCACGACGACAAGAGGCGATGGTCCACGCCGTGTTTATCTGGACGTCCAAAGTCAGCCACCCAATGTTGGCTACCCTCCGCGTCCTGTTCCGGGCTCGGTTGCCGACCTTGACACCGTTATGGACCACTGCGATTTTTCTCAGAACAAGGTGACCGACGTTGATTATGCATTTACGACTTGCTCATGCTCGCCATTCAGTATGTCCGTGATTGCCTTGAAGTTCTTCGCCTTGGCGCTGGTCTCGACAACGGCAATCGCTTGAGGAGAGGCAAGATGGACGAATGGAAATATATTTACATGGAGCAAGGTCGTGAAAACTTTACAGAGCCGACGCAAATATCGTTGGCAAACGTGATTGCACCACGTCCTATGGAATCTGTTGGTATCCAGGATCCTAACGCTGGGCTGACTAAAAAGCGCGGAGTGGAATGGGAACCTCCTCTACCTCTCCGTCCAACACTGCAGCACATACCCTATTCCAGTCTCCCAACTCCCTGCGACCCCGAAAATTCCCGCCTTTTCCATATGTTCTGGACTGGGCCTTTCACTGACAAGCCCTATCTTGCCCTTCTGTCTTTTTTGTTTACACAGAATCTTGGTCTCCACCTGAAAGAGGACCCCGAGCCCGACGTTTGTCGCCCAGAGTTTTGGCTTTGGATTAATCCTGGTCCCGCGGCCTCCGTCCCAAACCCTTCAGCCCTGACCGACATGTATGAGCAACTCAAGACAAATCCATGGGCAGCTCCCTTCTTGCACCCTAGGTTCAAGGATGTCATTAAGTTCAAGCTTTGGAATACCACCGATCAACTTGATGGTATCCCCGAACTTAAAGACGAATGGCGAGAGCTCAGGGAAACTCTGTTCAACTCCGGGGGTCATATCATCAACGTTCCTGTTGAGCGATCCAAGAATGCTGAAGCTTCCGGGACCGTGGAGGCAGACAACAGCACAGACACGGCTGCAGCACCCAAATCAACTTCCGCAAGCTCTGATGAAGACGATATGCTCAATCGCACGGGTTCCAAGTCTTCGTCGTCATACGATCGTCTTTCTGTCATTTTGTCTGACATGGCTCGATTCGTGCTATGTCACAGGTTTGGTGGTATCTACCTCGATGCGGACACCATCTTTTTACGAGACTGGGAAGAACTCTGGGGATGGAAGGGTGCGTTTGCATATCGGTGGTCACGTCTTGAGAAATACAACACTGCGGTACTTCGCATGAACAAAAACTCTGCTCTTGGATCATTCCTCTTCCGCACTGCCCTCAAAAATGGACTGGACTTCCATCCTATGACGGTTTCCAGATACACAAAGGACGCACACATAGAAGGTCTATTGTTGCGTCTTCCGGATGCTCTCTTTGACTCCGCTTGGCTCAATACCGAAGTTTTTCAACGCGAGCGACCCCCTCAACCCTACTTTACAGAGTGAGCATCAGACATGTCCAATGAATGCTACCGTTTCTGAGCGTATTTAAAAGGTTTGCCGACTTCTTTAATACACCTACACAAAATAGTGCGGCACCGCAAGCTTTGGGATTTGAAGGCTTCTTCCGTGGTGCCTACTCATACCATTTCCATAACTTCTGGCAAGTGCTTTCTGTGATCAGATATACTACTGCCACTTGACCTATGTACACTTAGGTGGAAGCCATTCGACCCTACGCGGAATTGGCCGGACCTTGGGCCCAAGTTTGCAGCAGGCGAGAGAGCGGCTCGTGCTGCTGCTGTCCCAGATGCCGAGCCCGAAGAATGGGTGGACAGAGTCGCAGACGATAAACGGGACCTTGATTGGGCAACTGTCCTCAAGCGAACGTTTGAAGCGTACGTTCGTGGAGAACAACCAAACATGTATGGGGAATGGCTCCAATGGTGACGACTCGCGGTGTCCTGCTTTTCAGGTTACGACCTTCTGCCTGTTCAACAATCTACTTAATCTGATATTCGACTCCACATTTTCTGCGATTACGCATATCGTACAAGCACACAATTTGCATTCTCCCTATTGTTGGATTAGAAATCTGACCTCTCTCCCAGTGCGAACCTTTGACAACACATACCACTTTTCTGATGACCATCCTCTTGTCCATACCTTCCACATATTTAATTCACTCATTGCGGACTATGCTCGCTAGTTCACACGCACTGAAGTTGCAACAGCGATCTGGCTGTAGGACTTGCATAGGGACGATAATATATTGGAGTTCTAATATTTCACTTCCGGAAACAATTTTTCAAACAAAAGAAACATGGCAGGATTATGCAGTATGAGTTATTCTTTCCTGAGCAGTGGTGACGCTCGCCTTCAGCTTCGCGATGACGCTTTCGGGATCAGAGGCGCCAAAGATAGCGGTTCCAGCAACTATGACGTTGCTCCCTACGAGCATGCCGTGAGTTTCGCAGGCACAGCTATTGCAAAACCAAGTACGTGCCAGCCTCTGCGCAGATATCAATCGTCTTCGGGCCGACACCGCCATCCACTTCAATATCTTTGTCTGGGAATCGAGCACGCAGCTCTGCGACCTTGGGAACACAGCGTTCGATGAATTTTTGACCACCGCGGCCTACCAGGCAAGACTCTTGTTGGCTGCAACGATCTCTCATTCGGAGGCGTATAACTTACCAGGATATACGGTCATGACCAACAACATATCGGCTGCCGCACCAACTTCATCCGTGATGGCTGTAGACGGCGTGTCTGGCGAAATTGCAACGCCGGCCTTCATTTTGCACGCATGAATGGCATGGATGAGGGACACAGCGTCCGCTTCGGCGTGTTAGGAGCCCATCGCACGACACAGGAGCAAAGCGCGGGCCTACATGTCGCTTCGATATGGAAACAGTACAACGCCCCCCCTGCATCAGCGATGTCGTTGACCCACTGGGATTACGTTGAGACTGCTATCATGCCGTCTGCGGAGAGATTCGAAGAGGGGGCGATTACCTTCTCGGGCTGCGCCACCATCATGTGGCAGTCCATGAATATTCCGGGCACGCCCTTTGATATGCACGCGAGCACAGGGGCGCCTGGAGTGTGGGTCAGGTGGAGGTACAATGGGCGCTCGGCAAACTGACCCATCGTAATGTTCGGCACAAAGTGGCTGCTCGTAGATCAGCGGGTCAGATGGAACATGATGCAGGATGACATACCCGTCCATAACATCTGCGGGAGGATAACGATGTCGTTAGTCACATAGCCATCAGTGGCAGCCGTTACTGCCCATGTGGAGCCATTCAGCGCCTCCTTTGATCATCCGCTTGCATTCTGCAGTGAGCTGGCCAAAATCAGAGGCGAGCACGGAGGGTGAGATGATAGCGCGAGGCATGGTGTAGGTGTGGGACAAGGAAGGGATGTGGGGACCCACAGCTGGAGCAGGCGTGAGTTTGATCTACGACACCTGCCTATTTCGGACGCTGCCGACAAGCAGTGTCGAGCTTGACGACGGGCCACTGACACTGGGCGACTCCAGGTGATGCGGTGGAGATGGCACCGCTCTTTTTTCGTTCTTTTATATCGAGCTACAGCACGTCCGTCCTCCTTGTCTGCGACCACCCCTCCTTCGAATTCCAGATTGTTCCACTTTTTTCTTAACTTATTTTCGTCCCCCTGCTACCATGCTCTCCAACGTAATTCTCGTTCCTGCCATCATTGCCCTGGCGGCGTTTGGCTATGCTAAGCCTATCGGAAAGCTGAATGAATGTGGGTAGGAGGCAGCCTCGTTCAGTAAATTCGCGCTCACTTCGATCATAGATGACCTCGGCAGCATCATCGATTCGATAACATCTGTCGCAGCTTCACACTACTCCGAGGGAACCGCCGCCGGTATGAACCTGACATTCTTGGAGCGGTCCATAGAACTGAACCTCTCCAAATAGCCGCTTCTTGGTACTCTGTTGGATTGAGCGCAGCCTCGAGCGGCATCGAAGAAGGTCTCTCGGATGGTATTGTTGTCGATTTGTTGGCATATACCATCGCTGAAACTTTCGCAGCCTCGACCTGGTTCCAATCCCACGCAGCAGGGGCCACCCCTGCAGTCTTCGCGACTGTAACATGTACGTAGTTACAGGTATTTCCTGAACCAAACCGACACCTCCGCCTGTTCCCTTTACAGCCGTCGGTGGCGCGGCGGAGAGCGTCGTGACGTCTGCTGGCGGTGCTGCCATCACACTCGCAGCTAGCGGTGTCACTACCTCGTTTGCTGGTTCCGAATACACCGTAGCTGCAAGCGCTACCAGGTGAGCAACCCATCGTGATTCACCGGGAACAAGGCTAAGCAATTTTCAGTACCGCAAATGGGGCTACGAATGTGCACTCCGTGGCGCCAAAAGCACCGATGCTTACCGCGTTGGTAACTGTTGTCGGAGGTACTCTGCTGGGTGCTTGGTTGACATGCTGAAGTGTTGATGATCGCGTCACTCCTTTTGGATACATCCATTTACTTAACCTGTTGATTGACGTGCCGGTGTCGACGAACTATTATTCGATACCTTAAGTTTGTGTATGAATTTCGTCGAATTGGTAGTAAGCGACAACCCGTTTGCCTCTTCTACTGGTGCGGAATATCAGGTCATTGGTCAGACAGGTGTCTTGCAATATCAAAGTTAATGTGCACAAGGGGAGTCAAATATTCTAGTCTGATTCATGCGTCCGCCTTGTCCATATCCTTGTTGTACTGTGCGAGATTGGAGAATTTCCTGCTCATAAAGGATGGGAACTCACCTTTGAGTTGAAAAAGAGAGAGTTGCTGCCCCAGGGGAAGGGCTTGACACGACGGTTCAAGTATGGATATGCAGGGGGCTGAGGAAGGGTGCCGCCGTTTTCCTCAATCAAAGGGTCTTCATGAGCGGCGTGCTCTGACTCGACATTGTAGACCCATGCACAAGTGACGAAGGCTGAAAGAAGATGAGACGGGGAGATGAGGAGGGAGAGGAACGCACTGGCGGGGAATGCAACGTAGAAACTGAGATAAAAGTAAGCCAAGCGGAAGCAGTGGGGGTGCGGCCACAAACCTGATTTTGCGCCAGAGGTCGGACGTATCTGAGATAGGTTGAGCGTGTGTGGCACTCAGAGACGGAGGGGTACACACGTGCGGCATGTTCACGGAGAGCGTTGAGCTGTGAAAAATAGTCGGAGCCCGCCGACGCGTTCGTCGCGAAGGGGCGGGCGATGCGGGCGACGGCGCGGAGGGATGGCGACCTTGCGAGGAGAGACATGTATTCGGACGCAAGTCGTTCGTGTCGGGACGGAAGGCGGAATTAGAGCTCCGATAGGCTCCGCTTGAAAGACTTGGACGCGAGAATCTGATTGAGAAGGTGACGCGTCGCATAAGAAACTCTGAGCTCGCCATGGTCGTCCGCGCACAATCGTCCGCCGCCGGCGTGCTCGCGCTGCTCTCGGAACCCGATACCGCATTCAAGCAGCACGCTCTCACCGCTCTCCTTCCGCTCGTACCCCAATTCTGGGCCGAAATATCGGAACATATCGCACCCATGTATGTCTTACTCTCATCTCCTCACCCTTCCATCCTCTTACACCCGTATCCTGCACAGTGAAACGTTGTACGAATCCGACCAGCTCCCAAAGCCTGCTCGTGACCTCGCCGCTTTGCTCGCCAGCAAAGTATATTACTACCTCGGAGAGTACGATGAAGCTCTGTCCTTTGCTCTTGGCGCAGCCAACGCGTTCGAAGCAGAAGCCCGTGATTACAACTCGAGCGAATACATCGAAACTGTCATTTGTACGTCTCCACACCTTCTTCCGCTACCCCAACAAACATCACTTCCGCACAGCCAAAGCCATAGACAGATACATTGCCCAGCGGTCAGAGGAGGCCCTCACAGGTGCAAAGATCGATCCCCGGTTACAGCTTATCATAGAATCCATATTCCAACGTTGTATAGACGATGGAGAGTACAGGCAGGTGCATGTCGCTTTCACCCCGGACCCATAGCTGCTCCTCACAGCGTTTCCCCAGGCAATCGGCATAGCCCTCGAGTCTCGTCGCCTCGACATAATTTCCCGAATCTATGATATCACGCGTGATGTGTCACTCCTGTCCTACGCCATGGAGGCCGTCCTTGACACTGGCTTCTCACTCGTGTACCGTGATCAGATCCTTAATTTCCTGCTGCCTCTCTTCCCCACTCCGTCTTCTAAGACAAAATCTTCGCACATCCATTCGCTCGCACGCCTGCTTGTGACCCTCAATAGCCCTTCTCTGACTGTGCCCTTGCTGACGTCACTAGTTCCCAAAGAAAGACTGTTGGCGTACCAGTTTGCATTTGATCTGGCCGAAGGTGGCACAAGAGACTTTTTGGAAGGTGTCCGGAACCATTTGCCGGAGGGCACCGAGGTTGATTTCCTTGCCCACATGACTGATCCATCCCTGACCGTTTTTGGTAAGCAGGAAACAAAGAACATGTTCGACAAGCTTCGTAATATACTCGGAGGACAGGAGTCCGTAAAACTCTATCTCGAGTTCCTCAAACGAAGTAACAAGGTGGACATGTTGATCCTGAAGCACAGCAAGGTAATCTTCACCAGCCCAGGCCCTGTCATGCAACTCATTTCATGCAGGAGTCGCTTGAACCCCGATCCTCGATATACCATACCGCGCTCACTCTGCAAAACGCGTTCATGCACGCTGGAACAACGTCGGATATATTCTTGCGTGAAAACCTTGAATGGCTAGGTATGGCCACGAACTGGGCAAAGTTCTCGGCCACTGCCGCCCTCGGAGTTATCCATAAAGGATACTTCCAGGAAGGCATGAATATTCTTGGCCCTTATCTCCCTCAGAATGGCGCTGAAAGCCAGATTCAGGGAGCTGCATATTCAGAGGGAGGTGCTCTTTACGCATTAGGTCTGATTAACGCTGGGTGTGGCAACGGGCAAACCATTGAAAACTATCTTCGGGAGACCCTGAAGAACGCACAAGGGGAGATAGTCCAACACGGTGCTGCGTTGGGTCTCGGCATTGCTGGCATGGGTGGACGCAATTCCAGTGCATACGACGATCTGAAGGAAACACTTTTTTCGGATTCAGCCGTCGCCGGCGAGGCTGCAGGATATGCCATGGGCCTCGTGATGCTAGGTTCTGCTAATCAAACGTGTGCCGAAGAGATGATCACGTATGCGCGAGAGACCCAGCACGAGAAGATCATTCGTGGTTTGGCCATGGCCCTCGCGTTTGTATTCTACGGCCGGCAAGAGGAGGCTGACGAGACTATCCGCTTGTTGTTGACCGAGAAGGTAGATCGTTCGTTTCTTTCAGTCGCGTCATCTCAACGTAAGCTGTACTCGTGTAGGACCCTATTTTGCGTTATGGTGGTGTCTACACACTCGCCCTCGCGTATGCCGGAACATCGAACAACGATGCCGTTCGCCAGTTGCTGCATATTGCTGTTTCGGATACATCAGATGACGTCCGAAGAGCAGCTGTCACGTCACTCGCGTTCCTACTGTTCAAGAACCCTGGTCAAGTTCCCCGGATAGTTCAGCTGCTCAGCGAGAGTTACAATCCCCATGTCAGATGCGGAGCCACTCTTGCGTTGGGTATTGCGTGTGCGGGTACAGGAATGCAGGTGAGATACATTTGCAGGGAGCCTTGGATCCTAACCCAAGTACCGTATAGGATGCCGTTGAGATTCTGGAACCAATGACCAAGGATGGAGTAGACTTTGTCCGTCAAGGAGCATTTACTGCTCTGGGTATGATCCTCGTACAACAATCCGAAGCATCATCTCCGTCCATGTCGTCCATGCGCGCACTCTATACCAAAGTGATCTCGGACAAGCACGAGGATCCCATGGCACGCTTTGGTGCAGCCATTGGTCAAGGGCTCATCGATGCAGGAGGTCGTAACGTGACCATTAGCCTACAGAGTCGGGCAGGCAGTCGGAACACGAATGCCATTGTTGGCATGGCACTGTTCTGCCAATTCTGGTATTGGTACCCTCTCGCACACTGCGCTTGCCTGGCGTTCGAGCCCACAGCCATCATTGGTTTGAATGAAGACTTGAAGGTCAGTTCTTTTGTTTTCTTTTGCGAATTGCCGCCGCCAACGCTTTGCAGGTGCCTAAATTCGAGTTCACTTCGAACGCGAGACCCAGTTTATTTGCCTATCCAGCGCCTGCGACACCACCAAAGAGGGAAACCGCTGCGAAGATGGCCACTGCTGTACTTTCGACTACGGCAAAGGTGAAGGCAAGAGAAAAGCGGAAAGCGGCGGCCGACTCTGATGCAATGGAGACTGTAAGACGGGCAACCACCCTAATACTCCGCATTTCTGACTGCTTCGCAGGACGATAAAGCGGACGCAAAGAAAGATGGAGACATTGAGATGAAGGCAGAGGACGTGGCTGCCAACGGATCAGATGACGCCAAGGCGACCTCGACGAAGCGAAAGACGGAACCTAGCTTTGAGAAGCTCGAAAACTTGTCGCGGGTGACGCCAGCGCAACTGAGTTACATCAGCTTCCCTCTGGACGGACGGTATCAGCCAGTCCGACCTGTCTCGCTTCACACCCCGTCTGCGAAAGGAGGGAGGGTACCAGCTGGTGGAGCGGGCAAAAAATTGAATGGGCCTTCGGGCGTGACGTCAGAGCGATATGCTGGTGGAGGAGGGATTCTGATCCTTGTGGACGAACGGCCGGACGAGGAAGCCGAGCTGATTGACCTCTCGCCGCCTGTCGTCGAGGTGGTGGCTAACGGCAGCGCGGTACCCAATGGGGATGCGCCTGCAGAGCGGCATTTGCATATTGCCCTGGACGAGAGCACGGGGGATGCTGAGTCTCCCGCGCCGTTTGAGGTGAGTGAAGGTGCCTGACGGTGCGCATGTGTGCTGACTGTGCGGGCGCAGTACGAGTTCGAGCCCGAGGAGTAGATCTTGGGTAGTTTGCGTAGTGTAGGAAACCTAACACCCTAGTGTGACTATGACGTGTGACATCACGGATTGTGACCAGGCGTGGCTGATAAGGCGATGGGTGGCCAACAAAAACGCGACCACGTTGAGCCACACATGGAGTCCCGCACAATGGAACATCGCAGAGCCAGTACGTCCCTCTCCCCCCTCCCCCCCTCCTCGTGCTCACAGACGCGTCTCCCTCTAGCCTACAAGAACAAGGGTGGCTTGAAGCAGGACGATCTTCGGCGTCGTCGCGAAGAGCAGCAGGTCGAGATCAGACGGCAGAAACGCGAGGAAAACATCGCAAAGAGGCGAAACTTTCTCCCCACCCCCACCGTCGATTCCGATGAAGAGACCACCGGCAGAGACTGGGAGCCTCCAGTACGGGTTTCAACCACGAGTGGCATCTCGCACTGACGCTTTCCCAGCTCGCAGACGAGATGATCTCGGGCGTCTTCTCGGATGATCCTGATCGCCAGCTCGACGCGACCACAAAGTTCCGTAAATTGCTTTCCAAGGAGAAGAATCCGCCCATCGAAAAAGTCATCGAATGTAGCGTGGTCCCTCGTTTTGTCGAGTTCTTGCGAAACGGGCAATCTATGCTCCAGGTCTGGATCCTCCTTTTGCCATCCTTTTCACCTGCTGAACCATGCGCAGTTCGAAGCAGCCTGGGCTCTCACCAACATCGCCTCTGGGACTGCCGAGCACACCCAGGTCGTGATAAACGCTGGTGCTGTTCCCGAATTTATCAACCTCTTGTCATCCCCCGTGCTTGATGTTCGCGAACAAGCCGTCTGGGCGCTCGGCAACATCGCAGGCGACAGCCCACAATGCAGAGACTACGTTTTGCAACAGGGCGCCCTGCGGCCTTTGTTGACGCTCCTGAGCGAAAATCACAAATTGAGCATGCTCAGAAATGCTACTTGGACCTTGAGCAACTTCTGCCGAGGAAAGAACCCTCAACCGGATTGGGAGTTGGTACGCGGCGTGCTATTTCCTGCTCGCCCTTTTCTTGACACATGCATTAGATTTCACCTGCTTTGACGGTCCTGACCAAACTGATTTACTCGATGGATGATGAAATCTTGATCGATGCTTGCTGGGCCATTTCTTATCTCTCCGATGGCTCCAACGACAAGATTCAGGCCGTGATCGAGTCTGCGGTCTGCAGGCGATTGGTGGATTTGCTCATGCACAGTTCGACCGCAGTACAGACGCCTGCTCTGCGTTCTATCGGCAACATCGTCACTGGAGACGATCTTCAGACTCAGGTAGTCATCGCTTCTGGTGCCCTTCCAGCTCTTCTCTCGCTTCTGTCATCCCCAAAGGAGGGAATCAGGAAAGAAGCTTGCTGGACGATCTCCAACATCACTGCTGGATCACCTCCTCAGATTCAGGCTGTCATCGATGCTAACATCATCCCTCCTCTCATTAACATCCTCCAGAACGCTGATTTCAAGACCCGTAAGGAGGCATGCTGGGCAATTTCCAACGCAACTTCTGGAGGTCTCCACGAGCCTTCCCAGATCCGTTATCTCGTCTCTCAGGGTTGTATCAAGCCACTCTGTGATCTCCTCACAATGATGGACAACAAGATTATCCAAGTTGCGCTCGACGGTCTCGACAACATTCTCAAAGTTGGCGAGTCTGACAAGCTAGCAGCCGGCCATGGAGCTGTCAACCAGTATGCTCTGTTTGTCGAGGAAGCCGGCGGCATGGTCACTATCCATAACCTTCAGTCACACGACAACTTGGAGATCTACAAAAAGGCATTCAACATCATGGACAAATATTTCCCTGACGAGGAAGAGGTGGATGCTGCCATCAGTGCTCCGGCCGTGGACGCTTCCGGCGCTTATGCAGTATGTGTGCTTTTTGTTGTTTACTCACTGGTCGACTCAACTGGTCATCTAGTTCCACTCTGATATCAGTGCACCACAAGGAGGATTCAGCTTTGCGCAGCAGTGACCGCTTTCCTCTGGACTATAGCGACGAATACACCTGCGCTATTGTGAATGCCATTTTCTTTACCCAATCATCATTTCATGAACATCATGTAACATTGTTACCGAAGCCGTCCAGATCCAGATAGTTCTTTCCTCCCGCACGACACGCCCATTTTTTGCTTCATGTTGAGTATCGTAGGCAGCCGTATCGGCATGCGTCTGACGGACGCTAAGCAACCCGCACGAGCAGGTGGATGATTGTATAGCGCAGAAATGTTATCATAGCGGAGGCATAATCGTGTAGCGGTGTAGAGGAGGCAAATAGAGCCGTACAAAATTGCTGCATTCCGTCACCAATCGATTCTCGATCTCAACCGCCACCGCTGATGGCATCTCAAATCCTTCCCCTGGGCAAGTCTGCTCTACGAAACCAAGCGTCGCGCGTAGTTGATCGGTTCATTGGCAGAGCTCATCGACAGATGCATTGGATCACGGATTTGGGTGATCATGAAGAGTGACAGGGAATTCACTGGGACCCTCCTGGGTTTCGATGACTTCGTCAGTGAGTACACATGTGTTGCGCTGTCGATCTTTCCAGACACTCGGTTCATCCTAGACATGGTCCTGGAAGACGTCACGGAATAGTGCGCGCGTTTTTGCATGTGAAAGCACGACCGCCTAACGCTGCACGTCTTCCAGTGAGGCGACGCCACAGGGCCGCAAAAAGACACAGCTCGCTCAGACGCTGCTGAACGGTAACAATATTTGCATGGTGTGTTCGACTGCCAATGTTCTTTTGACGATGGACGTTGATCGCCACGAGCAGCTGATACCGGGTAGCGCTGGTCCGGATGCGTGACGGGACTGTAGTACTTTGGACTATCTTTTGCCAAATAGTGACATACAACATCGTCTTGGGTCGAAATTTGCCTGCCACCACCTGCCTCCGACGCCAACCATGCCGGTTCGCATTCGAATGGCCATGCATGGCCGCAAGCACAGCAAGATATTCCATCTGGTCGCCATAGATCAGCGCAAACGCCGCGACGCAAAACCGGCGGAGCTACTGGGTATATACAACCCCGCTCTCGCCCCAGGCGCGGCGCACAAGACAGTCCAGTGGAGCGTGGACAGGATAAAGTACTGGCTGGGCGTCGGAGCGATGCCCAGTAAATCTGCAGTACGACTGTTGGAATGGGTGCGTGTATTCACGCTCCGGATGCTGCGTTTGCTGACGGGGACGCTTCTAGGGAGGGATCATACCGCCTGGTTCGAAATACCATCCCAAGGCACTCGGACCACGGACGTCTGCAGCTCCAGAGGCCATGCTGGCGCCGGACGCGGTTATTGACCCTTCTCTGTCCGCCTCGCCATCATCGTCCGCGTCGTGAGACCGCCAATAGGTTTACTTGCATGGACAGCATATATATCGTCCGCATCGATCCAGTATAGACGCACTCTACATACGCACGTCTACTTTCCGCTGTCGAGGCCTGCTCGACAGGCTCTCCCCTCGACATGCACACCATTAATGTAGCTCTGGTTGCAAAAAGGCACAGATCTCAGCATGCCCGGCGACTTGCGCGAGTTCTGTGCCCGTCAGGTTATCAGGGTCCTGGATAGAGGTTTGAAACAACGCGGTGTGGCATGGCCATCGAGACAAACCTTGATCGTCGTGTCGGCACCATGTTGGATGAGTACTTTGACGGCCGGTAAGCTGCCTCTATCGCATGCGAGGTGTAGTGCCGTGTAGCCCTGCAGAGGAGCGTCAACTACGGGGGGCCAGTGAAGGAATGGCGACCGTACGTATTCGTCGCGCTGGTCGACGTCGACCGAAGGGCTGTCGACGAGAAGCCGGGCGATCTTGTCCGCATCCCCCTGAATCGCAAACGCGTGCAGGGACGGCTGTCCTCCCGTGTCCTCGGTGCGCTCGCGCGGGGGAGCCATGGCGCTGACGGAACCGCCCATCCCGCCTTTCGCCTCCGCGAACGAGGCCGACACGCTCACGCCCAGCTCCTCGTCCCACACCTCGTCCTCCTCCTGCAGCCGCGCCGGTCTAGCGCCGGGGACCCAGCCGAGCTCCCGCGCAACGTCGAGATATCTCTTCTCGGCATCCACGCCGCGGCCGGCGTAGACCTTTCCGATATTGTTCCATGCGTCCCACTTGGCGCGGCCCGTCAGATCGAACAGCGACGGGCGTGGGTTCGGGGGCACTGATGCGACGGTGAGATGCTTGTAGAGTCCGTACAGCTGTCAAACGTGGCAAACAGGCCAGGCGGTCAGGTGCGCGTCCATCGCCAAGATAACTGCTCGACCTCTAGCTTTGTGGTATTCGACACCTTGCCCAGCGACGAGGCAGACGACAAGTACGCGGCGGCCTCGATGAGCGCCGGTGATGGCGTATCTTGCATGATGGACGTACGGAATGCGCGGCGGGATCATTGCATCTATGCAATTATATAAGCAAATCGAGAGTATCTCTAACACTAGACATAGAGTAATGGTATCTAAGCGAGTCCTGCAGCCTTCATCGCCTATGCAACGTATCAGCAAACTAGGCCAGGGCAGAACACTCGAGACCGACCTCGAGCATGAAGGCACCGATCTTGGCGGGACTGTCAGTGACGACCACGCCAGCCTTTTCTAGCGCGGCAACCTTGTCTGACGCAGCACCTGTGTTTGCGTGATTTCAACACATGGATGTGAGTCTGTGAACGGCGCTGCTCACCCTTGCCACCAGAGATGATCGCACCCGCATGACCCATGCGGCGCCCTGGTGGGGCGGTACGACCTGCAATGAAGCCAACGACAGGTTTCGGATTCTTCCGCGTCTTGTTGTACTTTTCCAGGTACTCGGCGGCTTCCTCTTCCATCGACCCACCGATCTCGCCGATGATGACGATGCCTGCTTACATGAATGCCAGCTCTCGGTCAGGCGAAGGAGAAATAGCTACCTTGGGTCGCGTCGTCCTCGAGGAAGACCTTGATGACGTCGACGTGCTGCGTCCCGGGGAACGGATCACCGCCAATCCCAACGCACAACGACTGCCCGAGTCCGACGCCGGTCGTCTGCGCGACGGCCTCGTACGTCAGCGTACCAGACCGCGACACGATGCCTGCGCGCGAGATGTCACCGCCCGTCCATGTCGCGACACGGGAACGACTTGCCGATTTTTCCCGGCTTGTGAATGTGCCCGGGTTGGATGCCCATCTTGCAGCCAAGCGGATTGATGATCCCGGGGCAGTTGGGCCCAACGAGGCGCGACTTGGACTGGCTCTTGAGCGCGTTCATGACCTGCCAGCAGGCGTCAGCACGGCGACGACCCGCCGGGAGGGCGACATGCCTTGATCTCGTCCTGCTGGGGTATGCCCTCGGTTATGCAGACGATCAGGCCAATCTCGTTCTCGATGGCCTCGAGAATGGCATCGGCAGCGGTGGGCGGTGGGACGTAGAGGACGGTGGCGTCCGGTTTTGCTTCCCTGACGGCCTACGCATGGTGAGACCGGCAGCTCAAGATGCAATCGGCCCGTCATACCTCGCGAACGGAGCCAAATACCGGTAGCCCGAGATGCGTCTGCCCGGCCTTGTTGGGGGACACGCCGCCCACCATCTTGGTGCCGTAGGCCAGGGCCTCTCTCACATGGAATGTTCCCTGCAGCCATTTATAGATGATTTTTGCAGTCGAATGTTGAGAAGAATGGCTCTACTTGCCGTCTTCCCGGTGAAACCCTGGCAGAGGACTTTCGTGTCCTTGTGGATGAGCAGGTTCTGGATGCTGTCGGCATAGCTTTTTCGAGCCGCCGAGTTGGAAAATGAGCGACGACCAGCTGGGCCCGGGGCCACGTATGAGTACAGAGAACTAGGACAGGTGACTGGCTACACACCACCCGCGAGCGACTGACCAGCGCGACGGAACATGATGAGGCAAGGCTGGGAGAACGCGGGATATACGACTTTATGTAGCACCGGCTGGTGTGAGCATCTCGCCCGCCGGTGCCAGTTTGGGCATGTTTGCCTGCCAGGCCGGAGGCTGCACCTTCCGTCCCTCAGGTCCTCAACAGTCTCAAATTGACCACGCAGGAAAAAGCATGATGAACATTTTTGGCTATCTCTTCCAATACTACAACGGCGAACGAACGGGGATCATGCGTCACTGTTCCAGTGGGCCCACCCGCCGACGGTCCCGAGCTTTTCGGGAAGCTCGGTGGAGGCCCAGGATACTATACTTCACCTTGTCGTACATTCCCGCGTTGAGCGCACTAAAGGCACTTGAATCAAAACTCGACAACGGGTCAGAAAACCAAGTCCCACCTGGTCACGTCCATCATAAACCGTTCCTTGACCTCGTTTGGTGCAGCGGATGTAGGGAGTTGGCGCAACACTGGCGGGAGCCACGCCAACAGCTGCGAAGAAAAGAGGACAGCGATAGAACGGAAGATAGAGACGACTATGGAAGTAGAGTCCTCGGGAAAGTCCGTAACGAGGCCACTAAGTAGATAGCCAACGAATTCGAACCCTTCCTTCTCCACAACCGTCTTGATGGCAGTCGAATACACGGCAAATTTCGCCGGGTGCGCCGAGGAGGGGAGAAGACTGTCGTGGGTCAAAATGTGGCGGAACAAATCCAATGCTGCAAAAACGAGATCTGAATGAACGAGCGTAAGCGCTGCCATAGAGGCCCGGAATGCCAGTGGGAACGCAGTGGACTGGAAAAAAACATCCGGGACCGTTTCCTGAAGCTGCAAAAGCAGTTGAACGTAGTCTTCCAAAACTGTCTCGCGACGTCAGGTTTAGCTAGGGCATGCATGGACGGCTTCTCTTACCATCCGGAATGTCCCTCGGAGCCTTGGACTGCAAGAGACCGACAACTTTGCTGGTTGATCGCTCGAACAAAACCAGAAAGGTAGAACGTAGGGTGGTGTCGGACTCTCGCCCGAACCTCCCTACAAGTTTGCCTGCGATCCATAAAAAGGCCGAGAAGCCAGTAGCCTCGAATGACGTAATCATCGACGACAAGACCGAGGGTGCTACCTTGAGCGTCGTTTGGCCAAAGAGTGTGACGCCATGTCGAAGAACCCGCGTAGTTCGCTCGGCGGTGTCGTAGTCGAAGGCGTACTTTGAGATGAACCTATCGAAGATGGACCAAACCTCTGGGCAGGTGTTCTGACAGGCAGCAGGTAACTGATCGCCAAATGGCCCGATGACATGCAACATGGCCTCTAGATTTTCTAATCCATCTAAGCGAGGGGAGTGAGCAATGGGAGTTGTTTTCGCCTCTGCGACTTACATCCAATGTCTTTCAACTCTTGTTTCGTGACGGGAGTGGCCTTCGCCGTGATGGAATGGATCTGGGACAGAATGTCAAACGAGAAAGAACGAAGCGACTCGGCCGCTTTCTCCATCGACATGGCAGAAATGACAAACGCAATGGCTTCATAAACCTGCCGCCGATCATCCTGTACTAATTTGGGACCGGTTGTTTTGAGGAAGGTGTGAAGAGTGGGAAGGAAGTCTACGAGGTGCTGTGCTAGAGTTGAGAAGCCAACCGGAACGTGAATTTAAAGACGGTACCTGTTTACAATCTTGGCAAAGGTATTTGAGTGCCTGACCGGCAGCAGCGTTCACTTCGCTGTCAGCATCTTCGAAGCCTACAGAGATATACTGCAGCTGGAAAGAGATATAATCTGGATGACGATTAATCCATTCCGTGTAACGCGAGATAATGAGGAGCGCAGCGTAGCGAATCTTGGGATGACTCGGGAGAGACGGAATGAGATCGATGATCTTTGGAACCGCGCTTTCGTCGGCAATGTCAACCTCAGCACCCATGGAACGCATCGCAAATAAAGGCGCTTCAATCTCCTGCCATGAGGTCGACTGGGGGCCCCGAGAGAGCGCCAACGTGATGAGGTTGTATGCGGACAGCAGGCACGTGTCCGCACCCAAGACGAGACAACAGTCCTTGAGGGTGTCCCCCATGACATGTCTGAACGAGCGGAAATTGTCAGCCTCCTGAGAGGCCATGTTGGCAGTGTCAGGAGGGAAGTGTAGATGCCGAATGACGACCCCCATAAGCGCCTTGTAGGCTTCAACGAACAAGGGCTCCACGGATGGCTTTTTCCCAATGGTCTGAGCGAGTCGCATCCAGAACGGGAAGGTGATCGGGACGATATCGAGGTCGGGATACGCAGAGCACAGGCCGATGGCATCGACGATGGGGAAGAATGTCTCTGTATGGCGGAGAATGAGAAGACGATAGGTCTCGCCGGCTTCTGCAAAAACTTTTGCCAGACCCCGGATTCTGTCGGGATCCTCCTTTCGTTCCTCGAGTTGAGGCTTCAATGCAATGATACGCGGCACAAGGAGTTCTATGATGGGCATGTTGTCGTCGATTTCTTGGGTTTCGTGGATCAGTTCGCAGAGAACGTCGACCGCGGGCTCAAAGAGCTCTTCCGAGGCAAGAGCCTCGAAGACAAAGCCAAAGAGAGGCGATTTGGCAAAGACCGACGAATCGACCTCGCCGGCGATGAGCCAGGTGCGGAGACATCCGAATACTTGGGTTTGTACCGTCGTCGTCACGCCTGAGGGCGGACAGCGTGAGGGGCGCGAAAGCGGCGAACAGAGGACGGCATACCGGTTGCTTGTATGTACATGGATAGAAGATCGAGGACCTGGTTGGCGTTTGCAGCAAGGAGCTTGGCAGACCGCTCTCGGTACTCCTCGTCCTTGGACTCGAGCGTCAGTCCTGCACCCGGGTGTCTGTGCGGGCGACCCACCGTGATCGGGATCCTCGTGTTGGAGGCCAGTTCTTCGGGGAGGACGGTCAGGAACTGGAGGAGGACGGGGACGGTGGCGGGATTGGTGCCAAACGACTCGATCATGACGTGCACGGGATTGTCCCATTGGGGGAGCTGGAGGGCCAGGCCGGATATGGCGAGGCAGAGCTGGGTGATCACGGTGCGGGGCCCGGCGTGGTATCTCTCGAGGGCGGTGATCAGGGTGTCTCGGAGGGGGAGGAGGTTCGGTGGATCGACCTGGTGGAGATCATAGGTGACCTGGAGTGGCGGGTGAGCGGGGCGGGGGAGAGACGGGGTGGGCAGACCTTTGATCTGAAGGTCTGGGCGGCAAAGAGCTTTGCTGCGGGGGGCGCGTCTGGGGAGAGGAGGAGGAGGTTGGAGGTGGACCAGGCGTCGGGCTGGGACGGTCGCGGTCAGGGACGTCGGTGGGCCAAGGGGGAAAGTGGATTTACAGAATGCTGGAATTCCTGGAGCCACGAGTTGGCGTTGTCGAGGGCGAGCTTGTCTGGCGCGCGGGCAAAGACGTCCAGTGCGGACAACAGGGGCTCGATCTTGTCCATCGTCGTCGTGCGCGCAAGAGAGTTTATCGCTGTTGACCCACTGGCAACACAGCATAGGGTATATTGCCTCATCAAAAACCAAACAAAATCGTCCTAGACTAGAAGAGAGTTCAAACGAGTGTGCAACGGCTCCGGGTGTGGACGTAACGAACGGCAAGCAAAGACGACAATGTACGCTAGCAAGAGAACTGAACGGCAAACTAGAAGCGGCGCGGGCCAGAAGGAAGTTTGTGAAACGCACGACCACCAACGTACTGTAACAAGCCAACAAACTAGACCACCCATACACCATCAGGCTCTCTACGACCGGAGGAAGCGACGGTTCTTGGTCTGCACCCAAACAGTCAGCCACAACATCGACACCCATGCCAACGCGACTGACCGCGTTCTTTTCCGGTGTGAGCGGTCGGCCGCTCTCAATCCGTCGCTTCTTGTCTTCCAAGTCAGCACGTTGCTTGTCGAGAGCATCCTTCATCTCCTTGTGCCGAGCATAGAGCTCCTCTTCGGATTGCTTCAACTTTGACTCCTTCTCCTGAACCTTTTGCTGGAAGACCATCTTCATCTCGGCCTCCATCTTGGACAGCTTGGCCTCGTGCAGAATGCGTTCCTCCTGCATCTTCGCCGAGGGGCTGTGAAACGGTCAGACATGTCCGTCCGGCGAATCACGGCCGGACACTCACTTGACCTCCCGGAACACACTCGAGTCTTGAGCGACACCCATGCTGAGCAACTTCTCCGTTCTCCAGTTTTCGTAAAGAACGTCGTTTGTGTACTCCCTGAGCTCTTCCATATATGTACGGACGAGCATCTGGCGGAGTTTGACAAAGTCGCAGTGCTCCTCATTGTCTACTTCTATTACGCCCCATGGGTATGCGCGGCCACGGACTTGACGGCCGTCAAGCGTTTGCACGACATGATCGGAACCGACAATAGCGAACGGGATCTTGCTGGCAATTTCTTCTGCTTCGGCCAACGTTTCCTCGTCTTCATTTTCATAGGTAGGTGCCTGGAAAATCTGAATCTTGTGATGTGCAATGTCAGCAAGGATCTAGAGCAGGATGGTCAGAGGGTGATCGGTGGGCGCATGGAGCGTGTCCTACTCGGGCCTTGAAGTCGGCAATCTCTTCGTCAGTTAACGTGTCGGCCTTGGCGATGACGGGAATGAGGTTGACGCGAGTGTGGAGACGGCGCATGAATTCAATGTCGATTTGTTTGAGGCTGCAAGGGAGGTTAAAGGGACGGGAAAGAGGGAAAGAGAATCACGTACGAGTGACCGGTAGGCTGGATAAAGTAGAGGCAAGCGTGAACACGGTTGTCTACAATCTTCTGCCGGTTGACGCGGTTCTCCTGCTCCAGGTAGGAGTCGAAACGCGACTCGATGTTTTCCAAAATGGGCCTCCAGCTGGGTGACGTGTCAGTTTGGGCATACGAGACTGAAAATGTGAGTACCTGTCGTCGTTGTTAACAAAGTCACCAAACCCAGGGGTATCGACGACAGTCAGGTGCAGACGGACACCATTCTCCTCAATGTCTGGTGCAAGGTTGAGTACGCAAAGGGAAGGACGAGGACGGAAACGTGCCTGCGCCGATGCTCTCGATGGCGACCGTCTTCGGACGATCGGCCGAGGGGGGGAGAGGTTGTTTGGGAGGGTAGAGGGGCGTGTTGAAGAGGGTGTTGATGAGGGTGGACTTTCCGAGGCCAGATTCGCCTTTGGGAGGGTGAGGGGGCAGGAGGGAGGGAGAGAGGAGAGAAACGGACCGACGACCATGGCGGTGAACTGGAAACCCTTGCGGACGCTCTTCCTATGGACCTGGTTGGGGAGGTTTGCGAAACCGACGTAGCCCATGAGCTTCTTGCGGATGACGGGGGAGATGCCGGGGGAGTTCTGCTGGAGGGCGGGGCTGGCGCCATTGGGGAACCCGTTTGAGGAAGGAGAGAAGGAGTCGGCGCGAGAGTAGGAGGAAGTCATCGCTGGGGAAGAGAGACGACCGCGACGGGTTTTTTTTGTGCGTTTGGGCGGCGAAACGAACCAAAGCGGTCCCTTGCCTGATGTTGCCCTTTATTTGCCCGCGGTGGCGCTAATAAATAGTGGTATACAACGCAAACATCTCCTCGGCACTCAGCTGCGCGGGCGCGGGTGTGCTGTCCCGCGACGACGGCGGCCCCACCCACTCCTCCTCCTCCCCCTCCTCCTCCTCCCACCGCCTCCGTCGCGCCTCTTCCGCGTCCATCCGCGCCAGCTCCCTCAGCGTCCCATTCTCTTCCCCGATCCGACGCGTCTCCGCATTGTAGATCGTCCGTCCCCGCGCCCCAAAGGGTCCTGATGCCTCTTTCTCCTCGCCCCCCGATCCTGTACACCCCGGCCCGCGTGATGCGTCTCCCCGTGGGCTGGCTTGTCGTGCAAAATACACCGCCAGCAGTGCCTCCCGGGCATCGGCAGAGTGATGAGCAACCATGATCGTATGTGTGGGAGGGCCAGGAGCGTTCTTGTCCTGTGCACGCCGCCCCTGCCGTTATATATACACCGTACGGAGTCTTTGTAGAAGAAAGGTCTTTGACCCCCTGCCAAAGCGTCTTGTTCTAAATTCGATCTCAGCGGGGCGTTCCACACCCGTGTTTCATCCCGAAACAGTGTTCGCCGACAGCTTGAAGACTGGTTTGCGCCGTCAGTCTCGTCGCGCGCGATCGCGTGGCCGACCTACTGTCTGGTCGTGCGTAATGCCCCACCGCGTCCAAGTCAAACTTGCCCCTGATCACGTCGTCCAAGTCCAACTCGGCCGTCAGTACGTCCTCCGCCTTCCTGGACGGTCCCGCGAGCACCACTCCGAGCGGACTCACGATCATGCTTCCACCATTGATCATGATCTTGTCCGGATCACGATCGTTGGCGTCCGCAACCGCGTGTCCTTCGGGGTAGTCCCTTTCAGTGGCAAACTGGCATGCCGACAGCACAAAGCACCGCCCTTCCACCGCAATGTGGATCATAGTGCTTGCCCAAACCGGCCGGTGATCCACAGTGGGCGCACAATAGATTTGTGTACCCAATGAATAGTAGTGTGTCCTCACTGGTGCCCGTCCCAGTCAGATCGAGGCCTCCGCTCTCGCGTGCTCCGTGTCACTCACACAGTGGCATGTAATTCTCCCTTGGGACAAGAGCCAGTTCGATCAACGTCAGACTGCGATCCTACGCAGACTTACCAGCAAATCGCTGCAGAGATCTTGGTCTTGATCATCTCATTCCCGGCAGATGAGAATGTCTTCTCCAACACCGGCAGTGTCGTCCCGTCTCCCAGCCCCCAGATCAACCTCTCGCTGCCCGTGGGCATCAGCTTGCGGTGTTTCCCGACCAGCCCCTCCACAGGGTCAACAAAGATCGCTGTGCAGTACAGCGTGCCTCCTTCTCGCTCGATCACGCCCATCACAACCATGATCCCAGTCTCCTTACTCACCGCTTCGATACGCGAGATTGCGGGCGAGGGTATCTCAATTGCTGATTTGTAGTATCGCAGAAACTCGTCTCGGCCTTCGGGCCTGCGTTCCCCTACAACGCACCCGAACGTAGACATCTTGGGGTATCCCCCGACGCTGTAGTTCATTCATACCCCGTTCGAGCAATTGAACAACTTGTAACTCACAACGCCTCGGGAAAGACCACGAGCTGGCTGTCATCCCGCTGCTTTGCGAGCTTCATGAGCCTCTCAAACTTCTCGAGGGTATCCCGGAGGTTGAACGCAACTGTGCATGTTTGCACAACAGACGCACGCATCGTGTTCGACATCGCACTGGTCGATGATGCGGCTGTGGAGACGACGCCCAGATTCGAATGCAACTCGCACGAGTGTCAAGGACTGCAACGTGACGATCTCATCACACGATCAGCGGATTCAAATCATTCCGTCGTATGGAGATAAAAATGAATCGAATAGCTACTGATGGACAGGAGGCACGATAGCAGTCTGTGATAGCGTAGCCTGCGGCAGCCACTCTTTCGGGAAATCCTTCAAACTAGGTCGCGTCGTTCGTCCCCGAGCGTGGTCCCCATGTTTGGCTTTCTTGGCTTTGACATCGATATGCCTGGTATCCACCGGAAGGCCTTCGTAGCGCGCCGAAGTCTCATCCTACAAAAAGATGTTGGCATTTGTCGTCTATTGTCATACTACGACGCACATTTGCCACAGAAATGAGCTCGTCAATAGTGTCACTGATCCACTTCAAGTTCATGGCCGGCTGAGGAAAGTCTTCGCACGCGATCTTGATGTACCCATGTTTTCCTTGCTCCTCGTCCAGTGGTACACCTGCGTTTTTGGGGGGGTCAGGCGTCCACCGCGGACCAGCGAGTAGTTTGATTTTATGTATGGCCCGATCGCCCTGCAAGGGCAAATGGCTCACAGAAACAACGATCGTTCGCTTTGCAGTGAGCGGGTGTTCCTCCCCGGCATAGTCCACAGACCGGACGACGAGCGGCATGTCCGACGTGGGTGGTACGAACGGCTTACGAAAGGCTGCCAGCGCAGTCGGCACGTCATGTTTTCGAGGCGTTTATGCATGTGCACAACTCACCGACAAACTTGGGCATCTCGTTCTCAATGAGACGCATGTAGTACGCAACCTGCCGTTGCTGGTGCAGCGCAATGTGCGCTCCGGACGGTATGTCGTTGCCCGAAAACTCTGGAAAGTCTTCCTCGATGTCGAACTTGACCAAGTCGCGCGGCAATGGCATCTTCCTTGCTACATCTTTCCGCACCAAGATGCAAGGCGTACTGTGAAAGTGCCTGGTTATCTGTGGCGAGGACAGCGCGAGTCGAGAAAATGGAAACCGCATTTTCGTGCAACGATGCACTTCCAAAAGCAGGATCGTCTTTGGAAACCCTTGCCAAACAGGTGCAAACCTGACCAAGTACCTGTCTTGATCATGGTGGTGGGTGCCAGCAGACAATCTACGCGCCCTATATAATCAAATCTTGGTTAGCGATTGAACCTGGAGATCAAAGCTGACCTCGAGAACGTCACGGATCTGCGTCCTTCCACCGACGATTTTGAATATTTCTTCAAGGTGACGGCCATCCCTGATCGCCCGTCGTCCACGTCGGCTGGAATTTCAATTTTTGGTCGTACTACAGGTTGTGTGTACTTCCTGTCGTGAAGTACACCCAAAACTTGTCTCACTCAATCGCATTGTGAATCCATCTCTGTTCTCTGCTCGACTTCCCCAGCTCACCCATCTGCGCCCCAGGAAGAGCGCGAGGTCAGCGGGGGTAGACATGGAACCGCGCATTTGATATGGCGTTGCTCGAACTGCAAGCACGAAAACTCAGCCAAATTCGACACGTCCAGCCCCGTTCACCCATACACAGCAGAACAGTCGGGGTCTTTCTCCCGCGTTCTTGTCGTAGAATGTCGCGGTCTCGAGTTTATTGGGTTTGACCCAGTAAGTGTGTTCGAGGCGCGATGACGCAGTGATATACTGACAAAGAAGCAGAGGGGAGAGTGGACTTGCAAAGGCGCCGACTCCACCACGGTCTTTACTGATATTGAATTCCAAGATGGTGAATGGTTTGACTACGATGAAAAGGTGAGTGTACAGGGCGTCAATGAGCGACCTTGTATCGACGCGTTTATCCCTTAGGGTGCTCGTCCGGTCCAGATTACCTCCCTAGAAAGTCGATTCACTCGAGCTTGATTTTGCCATCCTTTATCACAACTTTAAGAACTCCCAAAGTCAACTTGCCTTCTGTCCTCTGTTTGACACTATCAATCGATTCACCTCTGTCGAGATATTTGACTTATGACTGAATCGGAAACCCTCGACTCAGCAAGCCCCTCCAGATTATTAGTATGGGCGCGACTTCGTTCCTATGGAGCTGTCTATAGTATGACATGACATCTTTCGCTTCCTTTGTGGCGACGTTAGTTTGTTCAGATTCACGCACCAGCGCTACTATATCTCATTAACAATTCATGGGGGACAAAGTACAAACATTATAAAAAGCACATATGGAACGATGACCTAACCACGAGGAAATTGAAAGCCTGGATGCGACGAAATGCAAGGAGATGATGAAGATGAAAGTGGAATGTTTGTCGTCCATATGCACTGCTCGTTTACTTGAAATCATTGAAAACCCAGCCTTCAGGCAGGACCAAGTAAGGATGCTGAATGAGTTCTGCAGCAGTCGCGCGAGCATCAGGGTGCCTATAACACTAATAAGCCCGTTAGGCAGGTAAAAGTGAAGGTAGTCTTACACTGCGAAACATCTGTCCTTAAAGTTAATGGCAAGGTCAGACAAAATAACATCAGAGGGGATCGGAGGCGATTTCCCCTCATGAGAGACCTAAGCGTTGTCCTGGGTAATGATGCATGAACGCGAAGAATAATCATACCTTGAACATCACTGTAAAGAAGTCTTCATCCGGCCAAGGTCGCCTACCCGCCCACATTTCCAATACAACACATCCCACACTCCATATATCAACTTTGGAGTTGTACCCTTTGCCCTTCTGGCTGCCAATAACTTCAGGCGCCATCCAAAAGACAGTACCTTGCATCGCGGTGTACAGAGCTTGGTCATCGTCTGCACGCTTTGAAATTCCAAAGTCGGATATCTTGCAGACACCAGTCTTTTCCACGAGAATGTTGTCAGCTTTAAGGTCCTGATGAAGATGTTAAAATAACACATGATTGACTATGAAAAATCCAGGCACCCTATGGATAATGCTCTTGGAGTGCAGGTAAGCCAAACCATCAAGGATTTGAGCAGTAAAAGATTTTGTAACTTCCTCATCAAACTTGCCATGATCTCGCAGGCAGCTTCCGACAGAGCCACCTGGGACATATTCCAGGAAACTACGACATTCGTGGTTATTTCAAAGACATTTGAAGCTTGCCACCTACATGCTAAGGAAATTCGGAGTTTCTTCAAATCCGAGATAAGCAACGATGTGAGGATGGTCTAAATCTTTCAGCGTTTCGCTTTCCATCTTCAACGCTTGCACGAAGCTGGCCTGACGGCTGTCACTCTTGTCACTGGCGGTCGTTGGTATCTCAACTTGCTTGACGGCGATCATCTCTCCTGTAGTAGCATTCAAGGCAAGGTAGACACGACCGTATGTTCCCTTTCCAATGAGTTCGCCACGGACCCATTTGAAAATCGCTGCAGAGAGTCAGTACGTTCCTCCGGTTACGATCGATCACCCACGTCTAGGGCCACCCGACGGGGTGTCAACCGTGGGTTTGCTGATAGCTGGTTTTTTCTGGGAGGTGATTACCTCCTCTACGTGTCCACCCCACAATTTCGTGCTTCTGCGTAACAAGTTACCGTATGATGATTCGGCTCTGGATGTACGGTCCAGTCGCTTTTTGTGTTCTTCGGCAACAATACGAATGGATTTTTTCCCCCTGACATTGTTGATCCTCTCCCGATCATTGGATGTGATCCCGTAAGGTGGATCGGCAGCTGTGGGTGAAGTCCCTCCGGAGTTGGCCTCAATGACGGGTTTGTCGAGGTCATGTTCAGGGAAAAACTCCTCGAGACGATCATATACATCTTCGGGAGGTGGACGATGGGCCCATGTATACTCCTCGAATGTACTTTTGTGTCCTTCCCGAGGTGTACGGGATCGATAGTCGCGCAGCCGAGACTGGGATTGTAATGGAGGAACATAGTCGGGGACAGAGAAACTAGCTGGTAGGCCGCGTATATTATTGTTCGCGGTGTGCGTGGTGACTTCGAGGGCGGGACTTGGACTTGACCTCGGACTGGAATTGGAGCCAAGCTTATCTTCTCTAGCGATCTGACTAATGGGCCTGCGAGCCCACAATTCTTTTGTCGCGGTAGCGTATTCATCCGAAGAACTGATGGTGTCGATTAGAGAATCTGACTTCTGTGCAGCCACACGTGCTTTCAGTTCCCAAACAACTTTGTCACCTTCACCAGGGCGCAAGGTCGACTCAGATAATGTCTCTTGGCCACTAGACGAGGAATTTTGTCGCGACTCCAAAGTTGTCTCACAGGACGTATATGTGAAGGTACTAGATGCGCTGGGCCGGGAAGTAGCAGTACTCACGGGGCTCCGTGGAGGAGTTTCAGGTGTAGCAGGGGGCCTCACAGAGGGACACGTGTACGGACCAGGCCGCAGTGACTGGGGTAACGTATTGCCGGTAAACCCGTCTTCCCTAAATGGTGTCTCTCCGAATTTGGAGACCGAGTTACTGGCAGAATGGCTTTGGTGATTAACAAAGGGCAAAGGTCGTTGTGTCTCCTTGTCGCGCGACGTATCGTGGACAGAGCTGTCACCGGAACTGGGGATACGCGGCTGGGCAGGAGTGGTTGAATGTGGCCGGGCAGGATAAGACTCTTGACTGGGTGATAAATAAGTTGCAGGACTAGCTGAAGTGGAGGGCGACGAATGTGGTTGGGGGAAAGACCGGGTAGGTGTATTTGCATCAACATTCACGTTATCGACTAAAGAGCCTTGGGTAGGGGGGAGAGGCCTCAGGCGTGGTGCAAGACTTAGCGGAGGCTCAGGTGGTCTCATGAATGTAGTCGCAGAATTTGATGCAACATGAATTTGTGGGCGACTCGGAGCGGGGCGAAGCGGGGGTGGAGGTTGTAAATTCTGGAGCATCTCCGTGCTTCTTGTATTTCTCAGGGTCTTGCTAGGAGTAGAACCAGGGGCAGAGTCTGCTGCGATCCAAGTAACGTAAGAGCCACTTGGAGCGACCCTTCCCCCCGTCTGACGGGAGGGAGTTTGTGGTGCACGAGCAGCAGCACGTGCTGACGTTTCAGTCCCTCTTCTGCGTGAGCTAGAACGCGCGGATCCTCTTCGCGTGACGGTTGGGTTTTGTTCCCGAGAGACAACCTCATCAGAGGTGGATACACTGACGCCTCCGGGGCGAAGAAGCTTCGTCTTATCGACTGACAACTCTATCGTCCGTTCACCGTCTCGTACCACCTTTTCCCTATCCTCTGCATTAGAACCCCTACGAATCGGCCGACGAGGTAGTGATAGTTCTTCCAGTGCGGGGGTGGAATGAGAAGGCTGCATGACACCTCCAGTGCCCACATCAAGGTGACGTCGCCTCGTGGAGACCGGCGACGGAGGTTGCCGTGCAGGGTACTGCACATTTGTGTTTGACGGCGAGGTAAAAGTACCCGACGGGTTGGGTAGGAATTGACGGGGGCGCAGTGTGCTCCGGTTGTCTGTATCGTCAAAGTCATCAGACACAGCGGATGGCTCGTAACCAGTAGGGTCCTCAGAGGATATGCTCTCCTGACGGGATGGATGCGAAGGCCTTGAACGAGGGACCAGTGGACTAAAAACAGAGGGTGGGGGGGGGATCGACCTGACTGGGGAAGTAGGCAAGGATGGTTCATGAACTGGGGCATGAGGATGGCACACTAGGAACTTGAGATTGCCTTCGCCATCCCCATGCTCCCTAATTAACCGTAGCAAGCCATCGTCGGTTAACCCTTCGCCAACCGCTGCTCGGTTGACTTGCGTGCGGTAAATAGCAAATCCAGGAGACTGATCCTCGTCCGGGATTTTTAACTGGAGAAAGCAAGTTAATCACTGTTATGAAAGAAGGGGAAAGAAATAACCTCCGTGAAAATACGCTCCCAAATGAAGGCTGCAGTTTTTGCGGGTGTGACATCAACCGCCGTGAAAGCATGACAGTCATGAGTGACCATGATAACCCTCTCAGGAGAAGTCGAAGTCAAGGGAGTCGGAGACTGATATAACCATTAGCAAGGGGGCAAGATGATGAAAAAAATGGTGATCCTGACATGAAGTGAACTTTCGGACCCCCCGGGACGAGATGCTCTCCTGGGCTTTAACAATTTCTTCTGGATACGAGAGTGGTTTGGCAAGTCGGAACGTTCACTCACAGTCGAGCCGTCATCTGGAATAAAGATTGTAGTCGCAATATCAGGAGGAGCCGCTTGACCTGGTGTGCTCGGAGGAGGGGTCGACTCTACGGCGTTAGAGCTTTGGCTGGACGGCGAAGAAAGAGTGGGGTTTGGGCGGGGTGGAAAATCAATATTCACAGTCGTATTGATAGGTTTAGGGATAGCGCGATGTGGAGATGGTGGGGGGATCGATACAGGGGGGTGCTGCAAGGATGAGTGGGAAGACTGAGGGTAGGAGGGCTGTGGCCTGCGATGGTCATCGTCGCTGCTACTGGAGTCTCCGGGGTCAGGATTTGCGAGGACAAGGACCCGACGGCCTCTATGGGTGCTCGACTTTGTGTCCTCAGACATGGTATGGGACGACATGCACGCGTTGCCAACGTCGTCTGATCAGCTGAGAGGGTATTTGGGAAGGGACGTTGGGGTGGAAGGAAAAGAAAAGAAAAAGGCAGTAAGAGGGAGAAAGGGACGAAGGGAAAGTGGAGAGTGGAATTCGAGGACGGGAAGATATACCTGGCGAAATGGTGCTGAATGTATGCGCGATCCCAGTCGGTCAAGTGATGGGCCCGTTGGGAAGTCAGCAGGCGGCGTGGCTGACATAATCAACATGGCAATGTCAATTCCACAATTGGTAGTTTATTCTCCCCACCGTTGCACGTGACAAGGGTAAGCGAGATGTGTGCCACTGCGTGTGGCTTAATGTACAGCTCCGTCGTCAATAATGCCGTGTGCTCCCTCTCCATTACTCGTGCATTCTGCTCGCACTTACTCCACTATCACCGGATGATTTCCCTTCATGCAACTCCACCTGTTTAAAAACCTCAGCGTGTCTCTCGTGCTATCGGAACCCGCCTCGCTTTTACCTTGGGGAATTCCGCTCGCTCGCTCAGCATGCTCTCTCCCCAGCAGAGAAGCTTTAGAAGCTGCACAAGCTTCACTTCTTTCCCTTGGCCAAAACTGTCCAAAATAGCGGCGTTCACTTCTCCCGCCGTCTTCATCCGTTGCGCCGGAGACAATAAGTCCGTAATTGCAGATGGCGCCGATGATGACGAATCAAACGCAAGCAATGCCATTGTACGTTCCAGCTCTGCGAGGAACTCTGGGCTTTCCTCTCCTCGAGGAGCTAGCTCGTCCTGCGCAAACTGTAATGCCTCCGCAATGCGCCCGTGGCGTATGTGTTCAATAAGCTTTTGTTGCTGAAGGTGGAAATACAGCGAGGGATTTGTGTCCAGTATCTACAAAAATTGGCTCAGTGAACTTTGTCAGTCGACTTATTATCAAAAGAACGAAGATCATATTGAAGACTGAAGTTTGTATCAAATATCATCACCGACTTCATAAAGTCTGAGAGTGGTGCATGAAACATTTTAATCCTTTTCCACCCCGGATCTGTTCGAATGGACACAAACCTTACCTCCGGGTTTAAATCATTTACACGAGTAATTGCCTCCTCGACATCACCACGTTGCAGAGCCTCACGGATTACCATCCTGCTCTCAATAGACTCGAAGTCCACAGGAGGTGTTATGCCTGCTTCATCACTGAATTCTTGAGCCGCGGACTTGTATCCTTCTATCACGAGATAATCCATAATAAGCCGATTGAGGTCACTAGAGACAAGGTCTCATCAGCCACCGGTTCATCAATAAACAGCTTGATTACACAAGTGAATCAGATAATACATGCTAAGTTTTGAAACTCATCTCAGAATTCAGAGAGATTCCCAATGTTGTTCTCATCGTGTCCCAAGCCAAACATGGGAAGGTACTCACTTTTTTGTAACCTGGACCTCGTGAAGACGACGTTCCCACTCATCCTTGCGTACAGAAGTCTTTGGAGGCTACATGGGATGTATAAGTACCCCATTAGCACCGGGAACTGATGGAAAAGACGAACCATGAGTATGACCAGGGTGCGTGTGCAAGAAATTTGAGTCCATCTTTAATTTAGGGCAGGGCCAACAAGACTGGAACAGAGTTTCGCGCCGCCTGTCTCACGCCAGCAAGTACAGTCATCCCCCGGCAGTTGCGTCAATCCTAATTTACACT
The DNA here is from genome assembly GCA_038089215.1 of Tylopilus vinaceipallidus. Taxonomy (NCBI): domain Eukaryota; kingdom Fungi; phylum Basidiomycota; class Agaricomycetes; order Boletales; family Boletaceae; genus Tylopilus; species Tylopilus vinaceipallidus. The sequence goes on from JBBPKK010000014.1 coordinate 128,731, forward strand.
TCAATAAATGTCTTCTCCCGCTCCAATAAACTTTGATTACACAGGGTGTATATTGAATAATAGTTTGGATAGGTTGAATTCAGCCCAGCA